>CAUYLG010025364.1:0-11267 GCA_963573385.1 Cacajao melanocephalus
TCATGCCATTGCTTTCCAGCCTGGGCAACAAGAGTGAAACTCCGTGTCAAAAAAAATAAATAAATAAAAGCCAGGTGCGATGGCTCACACTTGTAATCCTAGCACTTTGGGAGAATGAGGAGGGCAAATCACCTGAAGTAAGTAGTTCGGGACCAGCCTGGCCAACATGGTGAAACCCTGTCTCTACCAAAAATACAAAAATTAGCCAGGTGTGGTGGTACATGCCTGTAATCCCAGCTATTCAGCAGGCTGAGGCAGGAGAACTGCTTGAACCTTGGAGGTGGAGGTTACATTAACCCGAGATCACATCACTGCACAGAGTGAGACTGTCTCAAAAACAAAAACAGACTGCAGACTGCTACTGATCTGTGGTCAGGAGGGTTGGGGACCCCAGCTGTAGACAATATGTGATGATCAAATCAGGTTAACTGAGACAGTCATCACCTCAAATATTTATCTTTTGTTTTAGGAACATGAAAATCCTTTTCTTCTAGCTATCTTGAAATATTCAAATAAATTCTCATTCACTGTAACTTCCCTTGTGCACTATTGATTACTGTAACTTATTCCTTCTATCTAGGCCTTCTTGTCTTTCATTCATTCTTTTTTTTTTTTAATTTCTGAGACAGTCTCTTTCTGCCAGGCTAGAGTGCAGTGGCACGATCTTGACTCACTGCAACCTCCACCTCCTGGGTGCAGGCAATTCTCCTGCCTCAGCCTCCCGAGTAGCTGGGATTACAGGTGTGCGCCACCATTCCTAGCTAACTTTTGTATTTTTAGTAGGGATGGGGTTTCACCATGTTGTCCAGGAAGGTCTCGAACTCCTGACCTCAAGCAATCCACCCACCCAGGCCTCTTAAAGTGCTAGGATTACAGGCATGAGCCACAGCACCTGGCCATTCATTCATTCTTACATTCATTCATTCCACTAATAACTACGGCCTGGTTATCATATATCCAGTGGGGTTTCAGGCTATGGGGAAACAGCAATAAGCAAAACAAAGTTGCTGCTCTCTTAATGGATCCATCATTCTAATGAGGGGGAAAGAGACAGGCGATCCATAAACAAAACATTAACACAGACAGCAAATCAGGTGGAAAGCGCTATGAAGAATAAATACTAAAGAAGGTGCGGCCAGGTGCGGTGGCTCACACCTGTAATCCCAGCACTTTGGGAGACTGAGGTAGAGGGATCCCTTGAGGTTAGGAGTTCAAGACCAGTCTGGCCAACATGGTGAAATGCCATCTCTACTAAAAGTATAAAAAAAAAATGAGCCAGGCGTCGTGGCACCTGCCTGTAATCCTAGCTACTCAGGAGGCTGAGGAGGGAGGATTGCTTGAACTCAGGAGGTGGAGGTTGCAGTGAGCTGACATTGTGCCACTGCACTCCAGCCTGGGGAACAGAGCAAGACTCTGTCTTCAAAAAATAAAAAAGTGAAGAGAAATCAGGTGCAGGTGTAGAGTGCACTAGCATGAGCAGGGGTGCTGTCGCGGTGGAGAAGGTGGTCAGGAAAAGCCTCTCTGTGAAGGTGACAGAAATGAGGGCTGAGCCTGGGGACTCCTGGGGAGAGCAGCATGGGAAGGCTCTAGGTGTTGGTGCCATTTGTGGTCCTTTTGTTTTTGAGAAAAAGTCTTGCTCTGTCGCAGCAAATCCCACTGATCTCACCAAGTGCGTCCCAAAGCTATCTGCCTCTCTGCATCTCTGACCCTCAGTCCTGATCCATCCACCGTCATCCTGTGGCTGGACTCCTGCAGGAGCTGACCCGGGACCACTGCCCTGGGGAGGCAGCTTCTGATGCCCGGAGAACAGAGGCTGCCCCTGAGCCCACCTGGGTATGGCACCATCAGGAAGGCTACCTGGAGGTGGGTAATGCCTGAGCTACATCTTTTTGTCTTCCTTTTACATTTTTGGTGGAGTTAGGGGGATCTCACTGTTGCCCAGGCTGGCCTCAAGCTCTTGGGCTCAAGTGATCCTCTGCCCTCGGCCTCCTAAAGTGCTGAGATTACAGCCTGAGCTACACGTTAAATGACCAAGAGGTGGGTGCTGGGCAGGCAGAGGATCAGGGGATGGAGCTGGGAATTGGGAGGGGAAGCTTTGAGACAGGAGGCAGCAAAAACCCAGGCACAGGGAGCAGCATGACTCAGAGGACACTGAGTGTGGCCAGAGGAGTGTGTGGGCAGGGTCACTTGGCACTTTAGGGTCAGGCAGGAGTTTGGGGTCTCCTGTGCTTCACCGGGGGAGGAGGACATCATCAGAAGGCAGGTGCCTGGAGGTTTTTTTGTTATTTTTTGAGATGGAGTTTTGCTTTGTCACCAGGTTGGAGTGCAGTGGCGTGATCTTGGCTCCCTGTAAGCTCTGCCTCCCGTGTTCAAGTGATTCTCCTGCCTCAGATTCTGGAGTAGCTGAGATAGCATTTTGCCATGTTGGCCAGGCTGGTTTTGAACTCCTGACCTCAGGTGATCCACCTGCCTCGACCTCCCAAAGTGCTGGGATTACAGGCATGAGCCACTGTGCCCGGAGGAGGCCACGCAGGAGGCTGGAGAAACAGTCCAAGTGACAGACAGACATTGAGACAGCTGGGCCAAGAGAGGAAATAAGTTCCTTCCCTCCATCCCCCTTCCCTCCCTCCCTCTCTCCCGCTTTTCTTTCCTTTCTTCCCTACTCCGTTCTTCCACTCTCCTGCCCTTTCTTCCCTTTCTTCCTTCCCTCCTTCCCTCCTCCCTTTCTTCATTCCCTCCCTCATTCCTTCTCTTCCTCTTTCAACTCCTTCCTTCCCTCCATCTGTCCTCCCCTTTCCTATCTTTCCTTCCCTCCCTCCTTTCTCCCCTCCCTTCCGTCTTCCCTTGCTCTCTCCTTCCCTTCTCCCCTCCCTCCTTTCTTCCATAGTTCTCAAACACTTATCCAGCACCTTCTGCATGCCAAGCACTAACTAGATACTGAGTCTGCCACAGTGAGTGGCCCGTGCTGCTGTGGAGCTTCTAGTCTAAGAAGAGCGAGGCCATCGGCCCCTGCCAGGCACTTCCTGCAGGGCCCTTTAGGAAGTGAGAAGTGCTGGGGAAAAGCAAAACAGGCCAAGAAAGGGAGGTGCTGGGAGGAGAGGGAGGAGAGGGAAGGGCGGGTCATGTCCTTGCTGGACATTGGTGAGGGAGGCTGCCCTGACTGCAGGGGGTGCTGGAGGGGACAAGAGTCTTCTGGAGTAAGGGTGGTCCGGGCAGAGGGAACAGCTAAAGCAGATGCCTGGAGAGATGTGTGAACATCAGGCAGGTGTGAGGATGGGGAAGGGGGATAGGTGGGAAAGGGAGGGAGACGGGGGAAAGGTGAGGCTGGAGGCAATGAGGCAGTTCAGGGCAGGCCTGGTGGGCCACTGTGGGGCCTTTGGCTCAGAACAAGGAAAATGGGGCCACTGTGGGTCTGAGCAGAGGAGGGTGCAATGGATTCGGCTTACACAGGTCTCCTGTGGCTGGGAGTGGAAAGAGGCTGGGGGCAGAAGTAGGGAGTGAGCCAGGGCCTTGCTGCTGGATGCATTTTCAAGGTGATGCCAAGCAAATCTGCTGACGATGGGCTGCAGGAGAAAAAGGCATTGATCTGACCCAGGGCCTGAGGCCTGAACACTGGAGGAAGGAGCCACTGTCCATTGCGATGGGGAAGGAGTGGGGCAGGTCTGCACAATGGGCAACTCACAGAGACAAGGACAAAGCCAGATCTGCCAGCTCCCACTCAGCTCTTCCCACCCCACCGCCCACACCAGGGCCTGCGTCTTCCTCCCTACTTCCTACCTGGTCTGTCCTTTTCCCAAAAGCTGAACCTGATGGTGATTCCTCTTCTTGGTGATGACGAAATTCAGAAGAAGAAGGCTCAGGAAGACAGCGATGGCAGTGAGAGTGGAGGGACCCAGGAACTGGGGACAGAGGGAACAGAATATCAGGAGATCCCAAGGAGCCCAGCTGCCAGAGGCGTGCGAACCACAGCAACTCCATCTTGAATAGGAGTTGGGTAAAAGGAGGCTGAGACCTACTGGGCTGCATTCCCAGGTGGTGAAGGCATTCTAAGTCACAGGATGAAATAGGAGGTCAGCCCAGGATACAGATCACAGAGACCTTGCTGATAAAACAGGCTGCAGTAAAGAAGCCAATCTAAAACCCACCAAAACCAAGATGGCCAGGAGAGTGACCTCTGGTCATCCTCACTGCTACATTGCCACCAGCGCCATGACAACTTACAAATGCCATGACAACATCAGAAAGTTGCCCTATATGATCTAAAAAAGAGGAGTCGTGAATAATCTACCCCTCATTTAGCATGTCATGAAGAAATAACCCTAAAGATGGGCACCAGCGCCCTCTAGGCTGCTCTATGGAGTAGCCATTCTATCTTTACTTTCCTAAAAAACTTGCTTTTTTAGGAAAGAATAAACTTGCTCTGCGGCTCACACCTGTAATCCCAGCACTTTGGGAGGCTGAGGCAGGTGGATCACCTGAGGTCAAGAGTTTGAGATCAGCCTGGCCAACATGGTGAAACCCCGTCTCTACTAAAAATATAAAAATTAGCCAGATGTGGTGGCAACCACCTGTGATCCCAGCTACTCAGGAGGCTGAAGCAAGAAAATCACCTGAACCTCGGAGGCATAGGTTGTAGTGAGCCAAGATCACACCACTGCCCTCCATCTAGCCTGAGCAACAAAGACTCCATCTCAAAAAAAAAAAAAAAAAAAAAAAACCACCAACCAAACAAAAAAATATGTGCTTTCACTTTACGCACTCACCCCGAGTTGTTTCTTGCACGCGATTCAAGAACCCTCCCTTGGGGTCTGGATTGCGTCCCCATTCCTGTAACACAACTGCAGATCCTGAAGGGGATCAGACTTGGGTCCTAAGATGAGGAGTCAGGAATGTGATAAGGGCAGCCATCAGGTCCCAGGGATCTGGGCCCATGGGGGTTTGCTGGGTCAGGAGGCGCCTGCTGAAGACGGGGTCCTTCAATGTCAGGGAGGGGAATGGCCCACTTACACGATGGGGAGACAGTTATATTCAAGACAGAACATGCACACACACGAGTAGGATTGGGGGGATGTTCCTGGCCACAACAGTGAAGTTGAGACCTCTGGAATCAGGACCGGGTTCAAATCCTGATTCTGATGCTTCTCAGTGTTGCCTTGGGGCAAGTCACCTCCCTAATGTGCAATTCCCTTGTCCGCAAAATGAGGACAACTCTGTTCCCATTTTACATTTAATTGCTTAATACATTTGCTTATTACATTTAATTATTTTCCTATTCTTCATTTTACCCTCATGAGGATTGTCGGACTTAGCAAATCATCATACAGATGCCCAGTTACATTTGAAGACAAAGAGTGAATAAGGTTTTAGTCTAAGTCTCGTGTATTATTTGGGACATACACTGAGAGTCCGAAACTCTCACTTCACTGGATGTCCTGTATTTTCTCTGGCAACCCTGCTTCCCACCAACGTGGTGCTTTTGGGATAGTTATCTTCCCCCTCTCAGCTTTGGTTTCTACATCTGGAAAACGTGGAAGTGGGAGGTAGAACAAATGATTTTTAAGTTGCTGTGACTTTCTGAGAGTCCTTCACAGGTTACCTGAACCTATTCTCTCGCCATGCCCCACCCCAACTCCAGTCTGCATGCCTCAGTTTCCCCTCTCAGTCCTTAGGAATACTTTTTTTTTTTTTTTTTTTTTGAGATGGAGTCTTGCTCTGTTACCCAGGCTGGAGTGCAGTGTCACAATCTTGGCTCACTGCAACCTCTGCTTCCCAACCAATTCTCTTGTCTCAGCCTCCAGAGTAGCTGGGATTACAGCCGTGCGTCACTATGCCCGGCTAATTTTTGTATTTTTAGTACAGATAGGGTTTCACCATGTTGCCAGGCTGGTCTTGAACTCCTGGCCTCAAGTGATCTACCCACCTCAGCCTCCCTAAATGCTGGGATTACAGGTTTGACCCATCCCACCCAGCTCAAAGAAAACAGAACACTATTTTCTAATCTTGGGTCAGTTTGTTTCATTTATGCAGCAATGGCGCCACCTGGTGACTCCATGAAGCGCCCTGAGGGTAAACAACCCACAGGAGGGGTTGGAAAAACACTCAAAGGAATCTAACAGAAGACGAGCATCTCTCTCTGGGGGAAAAATGGTTCATTAAACGGTAGCAACCCCAGTATCCACCCCTCCTTCACCAGAATCTCATGATGATGATAGGAGCTGTCTACCAAGAGGCAGGAAAAGTGCACAGGGAAAGTGATACGGTGCATTATCTGTGGATATCTTGGTTTTTTTTTTTTTTTTGAGGTGGAGTCTTGCTCTGTCCCTCAGGCTGGAATACAGTGGTGTAATCTCATCTAACTGCAACTTACACCTCCTGGGTTCAAGCGATTCTCCTGCCTCAGCCTCCTTAGTAGCTGGGATTACAGGTGCCTGCCACACCATGCCTGGCTAATTTTTGTATTTTCAGTAGAGATGAGGTTTTGACATGTTGACCAGGCTGGTCTCTAACTCCTGACCTCAAGTGATCCACCTGTCTCAGCCTCCTAAAGTGCTGAAATTACAGGCATGAGCCACTGCACACAGCCTGGTCTCTGATTTTTAGCAATGATGGTGTCAACATGATCAATTGCCCTCAATTTTCCCATGTTCTTCCTCTCTGTCTCTTTCTTCCTAATGATGACCTGTATGCACTGCACATCAAGCACTGTCTAAGTGCCTTCTATTGTACTTGCTAAGCACCTATTGTTTGCAAGGCCCTGGAATACAAGGTGAAGGCATTAGAAAAGGTCCTGGTCCCTAGTCCTGGCAAAAACAATCATATGCATGTGCATTTGATTTTTTTTTCAAGTATTCAATTTTAATCAAAGTGCCACTAACATTTTTCACAAGGCCAGGCACAGTGGCTCACACCTGCAATCTCAGCACTTTGGGAGGCCTAGATGGGTGGATCATTTGAGGTCAGATGTTGGAGACCAGCCTGGCCAACATGGTGAAACCCGGTGTCTACTAAAAATACAAAAATGAGCCAGACCCTGTGGCATATGCCTGTAATCCCAGCTCCTCAGGAGGCTGAGGCTGGAGAACTGTTTGAACCCAGGAGGCGGAGGTTGCAGTGAACTGAGATTGCACCACTGCACTCCATCCTGGGTGATGTAGCAAGACTCCATCTCAAGAAAACAAAACACTTTTTACAATTTTTAGAAAGAGGTTCTTGCTCTGTCTCAGAGCTGGAATTCAGTGGTGTGATCACAGCTCACTGTAACCTTGAACTCCTGGGCTCAAGCGATCCTCCTGCCTCAGCCTCCCAAGTACTTAGTACTACAGGTGTGCACTACCAACATGCCCAGTTAATTAAAAAACTTTTTTTGTACAGATAGGATCTCTCTGGTTGGTATGTTGCCCAGACTAGCCTTGATCTCCTGGCCTCAAGTTATCCTCTTACCTCAGCCTCCATATGCCATTATACCTTAAATGTACCTAGCCAGGGCTCATGCCTGTGATTCCAGCACTTTGGGAAGCTGAGATAGGCGGATCACTTGAGGCCAGGAGCTTTAGAGCACCTGGCCAACGTAGTGAAACCACATCTCTACTAAAAATACAATAAATTAGCTGGGTGTGGTAGTGCCTGTAGTCCTAGCTACTACGGAGGCTGAGGCACGAGAAACGCTTGAACCTGGGAGGTGGAGGTTGTAGTGAGCTGAGATCACACCACTGCACCAGCTTGGCCAACAGAGAGAGACTATGTCTCAAACATCTAGCCAGGGCTCTGGAAACCATGGCATATAGTATCTACACAGGAGACAGAGAGATCCCATCACCTGTTTTGATACAGCCCATGAGCTGCACAAGAATGTTTATTGGTTTTATATTTTTAAATACTTGAAAAAAATCAGGCTGGGAACAGTGGCTCCCACCTGCAATCCCAGCACTTTGGGAGGCCGAGGTGGGCAGATCACCTGAGGTCAGGAGACCAGCCTGGCTAACATGGCGAAACCCCATCTCTACTAAAATACAAAAACTAGCCAGGCCTGGTGGCACACACCTGTAATCCCAGGCTATAATGCAGTGGTGTGATCTCAGCTCACTGCAATCTCTGCCTCCTGGGTTCAAGCAATTCTCCTGCCTCAGCCTCCCGAGTAGGTAGGACTACAGGCGTGCACCACCACACCCACCTAATTTTTAGGAGAGATGGAGTTTCACTATGTTGGCAAGAATGGTCTCAATCTCCCGACCTCATGATCTGCCCACCTCAGCCTCCCAAAGTGCTGAGAATACAGGCATAAGCCCCGGGCCTTTTTTTTCTTTTGAGACAGTGTCTTACTCTGTGGAGGTGCAGGCTGCACTGAATTCTGACTACACTACTGCACCCAGGCTGGTGTGCAGAGGTGACATCATGGCTCACTGCAGCCTTCACCATCCCTGGATTCAAATAATCCTCCCCCTTCAGCCTCTCAAGTAGCTGGCTACAAGAATGTGCCACCATGCCTGGCTAATTTTTTGTGTTTCTTTTGTAGGGACTGGGTCCCCTATGTTACGCACACTGGTCTCAGACTCCTGGCTTCAAGCAGTCCTCCCGCCTTAGCCTCCCAAAGTCCAGATATTAAGCTGTGAGCCATTGTACTTGGCCTGTTTTATCCTTGGCCTGTTTTATCCTTACAATGGTATTTTTTTTTCTTTTTTTTAAGACAGGGTCTCACTCTGTCATCCAGGCTCACTGCATCCAAGTGCAATTGTGGCTCACTGCAGCCTCCACCTCTCAGGCTCAAGCAGTCCTCCTGCTTCAGCCTCCCAGTAGCTGGGACCACAGGTGCACCACCATGCAAGACTAACTTATTTTTTGTAGAGATGGGCTTTCACCCTGTTGCCCGGGCTGGTCTCAAACAGCTGGGCTCAAGTGATCCTCCTGCCTCAGCCTCCCAGAGTCTGGGATTACAGATGACAGCCGCCAAACCCAACCTGTTTTATTGCTTATAGCAGTCACCTCCATGAGAAGACATTCTATTGTGTTCAAGCCCTTGGCTGATCAAAAACTCCCTGGCCATCCCTCTGAGCCTGCTTATAGAGAAGACTAGTGGGGGTCGAGTTGTCTTTTCTTTTTTCTTTTGAGATGGAGTCTGGCTCTGTCTTCCAGGCTGAAGTGCAGTGGCATGATCTAAGCTCACCGTAACATCCACCTTCTGGGTTCAAGCAATTCTCCTGCCTCTGTCTCCCAAGTAGGTGGGATTACAGGAACATGCAACCATGCCCGGTCCATTTTTGTATTTTTAGCAGAGACAAGGTTTTGCCATGTTAGCCAGGCTGATCTTGAACTCCTGACTTGAAGTGATCTGCCCACCTCAGCCTCCCAAAGTGCTGGGATTACAGGCATGCACCCCCATGCCTGGCAGAAGGATTGGGTTTTCTCATTTTATTTCTATTTTTAGTTTTTAGTCGGAGTCTCACTCTGTCACCCAGGCTGGAGTACAATGGTGTGGTCTCAGCTCACTCAAACCTCCACCTCCTGGGATTCTCCGGCCTCAGCCTCTCGAGTAGCTGGGACTACAGCATGTGCCACCACACCTGGCTAATTTTTGTATTTTTAGTAGAAATGGGGTTTCACTTTCTTGGCCATGATGGCCTCGAACTCCTGACCTCTGGTGATCCTCCTACCTCGGCCACCTAAAGTGCTGGGATTACAGGCATGAGCCACCGTAACTGGCCATGGGTTTTCTTGAACCAAAGCATATTCCTTGTCATGTTTAACAAAACTGCCCCAGCCCTGTACTTTCCTTGATTCATCCTCCTTTGAATAGCGAACCTCTCAAAAGCTGTAAGGAACATGGAAGCGCCACTGGCCGGGTGGGCTGGGTGGTGGCAGGGGGGGCTGGGGTCCCAGCAGTTGGCATCCCCTTTCCTAGGATATACACGAGGCCTCATGTACCTGTCCTGTTATCTCCTAGGTCAGCTCATCAACACCGTCTGGGTGAAAAAAGGAGACCAGATCTTTTCTTCCATGTTCGAGGCCAATATCGCCATCCACAACATTGCTGTCAGTGTGTGCCCAACCAAGCAGTAGCCTGGAAATACTTAGACCTGGTTTATTAACCAGACATCTGCCAGGCCCAACCCAGCCAAAACATTAAATCAACTGGGCACAGTGACCCACACCTGTAATCCCAGCACTTTGGGAGGCCGAGGCAGGTGGATCTCCTGAGGTTAGGAGTTTGAGACCAGCCTGACCAACATGGTGAAACCCCATCTCTACTAAAAATATAAAAATGGGCCAGGTGTGGTGGTGCACACCTGTAATCCCAGCTACTCAGGAGGCTGAGGTAGGAGAATCACTTGAACACAGGAGGTGGAGGTTGCAGTGAGCTGAGATTGAACCACTGCACTCCAGCCTGGGAAAAGCGCAACACTCCATCTCAAAAAACAACAGTAAAAACAACAAAAAACAAAAAAATCAAACCCCTGCCTTTTTTTTTTTTTTTTTTTTTTAAGAGATAGGGACTTCCTGTGTTGTCAAGGCTATGGTGCAGTTGTACAATCATAGCTCACTGCAGACTCTCACTTCCAGGCTCAAGCAGTCCTCCCACCTCAGCCTCCTGAGCAGCTGGGATTACAGGTGCATGCTACCATGCCCAACTAATATTTGTGTGTGTGTGGAGATGGGGTCTCACCATGTTGGCCAGGCTGGCCTCAAACTCTGGGCTTCTCAAGTGATCCTCCCATCGCAGCCTTCCAAAGTGCTGGGATTGCAGGCATGAGCCTCTGCTCCTGGCCAAAATGTAATTACACATTCAGGAATGACCAAGGGCATGAGCTTCTGTGACCTTTAAACAATGTAAAGGATTATTCCTTGGATATAACTTTGCTAGGGATGCTGTAACAAAGTGCCACAAACTAAGTGGCTTAGAACAAGACAAATTTGTTGTCTCAGGCCAGATGCCATGGCTCATGTCTGTAATCCCTGTACTTTGGGAGCGAGAGTGAGAGGAACACTTGAGGTCACAAGTTCGAGACCAGCCAGGCCAATAGGAAGAAACCCCATCTCTACTGAAAAAACACAAGGCCGGGAGTGGTGGCTCACACCTGTGACCCTAGGACTTTGGGAGGCTAAGGTAGGCAGATCACGAGGTCAGGAGTTCGAGACCAGCATGGCCAACATGGTGAAACCCCGTCTCTATAAAAAATACAAAAATTAGCTGGGTGTGGTGGTGCACGCCTGTAATCCTAGCTATTCAGGAGACTGAGGCAGGAGAACTGCTTGAACCCAGAAGGTGGAGGTTA
>CAUYLG010025365.1:0-38351 GCA_963573385.1 Cacajao melanocephalus
GTTAAGCACAATTATTGGCATAAAAGAGGTTTTTAATACCCATTTTTAGACTGCATTCTAGCCTGGGCAATAGAACAAGAATCCCGTTCTCTCTCCCTCTTTCTCTTCTTCTTTCTTTCTCTCTTACATTCTTTTTTTTCCTTTCTTTCACCCTTTCTTTCTTTTCTCTCTTTTTCTTTCTTTCTAAAAAAACAAACAAACAAACAAACAAAACAAAAACCAGATGCCACTAGCAGTGAGGATACAAAGCTGCAAGTTCTCAGAGCGCCAAGTTTCTCCACTGGCCTTTAGCAGTTAGGCTGGAAGGGGCTTCACAGCCACAACTCTGAAAGTCACACTCCTTGAGTTTGGAAAAGATAACGAACACTTTCCTGACCATTCAACAAACATGGTCAAGGGGGTTGGGGATTCCCAAGAGCAAAAGAGGGATCTGTCACAAGATCAGCAAGTCCAGAATTGTTGGGCACAGGGGTGTGCTGCCTCCTGTGTCACTGTCCGTGGTTCTGAACCCAGCTGGGCAATTCTCTGGGAAGTCGGCGGCAGAGGAAACTTGCACCTGTTACTAGGCCCTTGATAAGTGTCCTGAGAAAGGAGGAGATGATACACTGTGGGTTGGGGCATAAAACAGTGTGGATCATCACTTTGTTTCCACCCCTATAGCAGGCACAGTATTCAGTCAGTTTTTACACACGTTTTGACGTTAAGGTAATGATTAAGATAACAAACCTGGCTGGGCGCAGTGGCTCACTCCTGTAATCCCAGCACTTTGGGAGGCCAAGGCTGGCAGATCACATGAAGTTAGGAGTTCAAACCAGCCTGGCCAACATGGTGAACCTCTCTCTACTAAAAATACAAAAATTAGCCAGGTGTGGTGGTGCACACCTGTAATCCCAGCACCTGTAATCAGGAGGCTGCAGCAGAAGGATCACTTCAACTTGGGAGACGGAGATTGCAGAAAGCCAAGAACAAGCCATCCATCAAGTAACTATAAACAGAATTCTAAATCCCTTGTTTGTTAATGGGTCTTCTCTTGCCATCGTATTCACTTCTGTCTTCAGCCATAACTCATGTTGATTCAAGACCATATGTTAAACTTGGCTATTTTCTAATCAGTGGGCTGATCAGGAAAAGGTAGCTCCCCTTAAAATGGCACAGAACAGTACGTGTGACACGTGGATGGAGTGGACATTAAGTTACAGGGAGATGCTTGCAGCAGACACCATTGGGGACCCACCCACACTCTACCTGCCCTCACCCTTTCCATGTTTGTGGGGCCAACTGCCCACAGCTGGCCTCTGCATCACTTCGCCTGTGGGCTTTCTCAGGCTACCAGAGCCTGCACCCTTGCTGGCAGCCTCAAGTGAGAAAGAGGAAAGTGCCTGGGAACTAACACCTCCCTGGGAACAGCCCTCAACCAATGACTGACAGCTCCCTTGCCCCAGGCTCTAATTTTATATGATTCCCAGAGGTTCCAGCTGGATTAAGCTGCAGTAACCCACAGAAGTAACTTGCTTTTAACCACTCTACTGGCTGACTTCCCTTCCCTGTCTCCCTTTCCCCCAAGTGCTCCTTGGGATGGCCTCCCAAATAAACTTCATGAACTTAAGTCCTTGTCTCAGGGTGGCTTCCAGGGAAACCCAAACTAAAACCCACTATCAAGTACACCCATATTAAAAGACAGCTCTCAGAGCAGGCCAGTGGCAGACAAACAGGGACCAGGCAGGCTGATTCCTGGGTCTCAACTGTGGTCTGGCTTTTTAGCCCCTCCACTAGGAATTTCACCACAGATCAAAACAAGCTCTAAAGTCCCTGGACTGACTTGGAAAGGAGGAGTGCTAAGAAGAATCAAATAAAAAATGGGGAGAAAATATTTAGATACTATGGGGTTGCACACTAATATCACACTAAATATGAGAATGCTTGAGCCCCTGGATGCCACGTTACATCTAACGGAAATTCTGAATGTGCTAGAAAACTGTATCCTGCCACAGATATATGGCTTTCCAGAGTCTGTTTTAAAACTTTTTTTTTTTTTAAATAAAGTAGCACTCATTTGCTTGTAGAATTGTTAGAATGGTGTGAAAGGACCTCTATTCTTTGTCAGATAGATTGAAAAATTTTCTCCCGTTTTATAGGTTGCCTGTTCACCCTGATGATAGTTTCTTTTGCTGTGCAGAGCTCTTCAGTTTAATTAGATCTCATTTGTCTATTTTGGCTTTTGTTGCCATTGCTTTTGGTGTTTTAGTTATGAAGTCTCTGCCCATGCCTATGTCCTGAATGGTATTGCCTAGGTTTTCTTCTAGGGTTTTTATGGTTTTAGGTCTTATGTATAAGTCTTTAATCCATCTTGAGTTAATTTTTGTATAAGGTGTAAGGAAGGGGTCCAGTTTCAGTTTTCTGCATATGGTTAGCCAGTTTTCCCAACACAATTTCTTAAATAGAGAATCCTTTCCCCATTACTTGTTTTTGTAAGGTTTGTCAAAGATCAGATGATTGTAGATGTGTGGTGTTATTTCTGAGGCCTCTGTTCTGTTCTACTGATCTATATATCTGTTTTGATACCAGTACCAAGCTGTTTTGGTTACTTTAGCCTTATAGTACAGTTTGAAGTCAGGTAGCATAATGCTTCCAGCTTTTTTTTTTTTTTTTTTGCTTAGGATTGCCTTGGCTATATGAGCTCTTTTTTGGTTCCATATGAATTTTAAAGTAGTTTTTTCTAATTCTGTGAAGAAAGTCAGTGGTCTCTTCATGGGCATAGCATTGAATCTATAAATTGCTTTGGGCAGTATGGCCATTTTCATAATACTGATTGTTCATATCAATGAGGATGGAATGTTTTTCCATTTGTTTATGTCCTCTCTTATTTCCTTAAGCAGTGGTTTGTAGTTCTTCCTGAAGAGGTCCTTTGCATCCCTTGGTCCATCAACAGAGAGGAATTCTTGAGTTAAACTGAATTCAGCACAGGCTATGTTTATCTCCTTGATTTGACAAGGAAGCAATGGCAGTTTTTAAGAGAAAACATCTGTTCAGATGTTTGCTAAGTGACTTCTTGCATGGCAGCTTTTCAAATGAATGTCAAGGTATGCATACAGAAAAAGTGTTGCAATTTTACATGCTCGTGCGCACGTGCACGCACACACGCGTCGATTAGCTGACAAAACCTACAGAAGGCAACAAAGTTGACTCTTAGATTTAGATATCTAAAGTCATGTTTCCTGACAGTATATCATCCATCTGAGCCATGTACATCCAATTTCCATAATGATTTTGAGCTGAGCTGAATATGGCTGATTGCCAAAATGAGCATCGTTTTCTTTTCTGAAACAAGTTCTTTCAAAATCTTAAGATCCTGACATACTAAACATAGACACAAATTAACCCAATTTGGCACAATGCCTCCTAACTGGAGCAGTGAATATAATTGGGTGCTGTGTTGACATAGGGATTTTTAAAAAGTTAATAGATTTTTGTTGGTTTTCATCAGTCACAAAATGACTGTAGAGCTATTTGTTGGAATGATATTATCTAAACGCTGAACTTCTCCAGTTACTCAAGCCATTTGTCCTCATCCCTCAGCCAGAAGTGCAGATTTTATGGTCCTAAGTGGAATTATTAACCCTCACTGCCAATAACCTCCTGTATATTTGCATTCAAATATTGCTTTAACAGTCGAGATGACTATTTTAAGCAAACAAGAATTTTTATAAAGTTGGAAATCAACAGCCAAATTCTAAAAAGTATTACACCCATAAAAATCCCCCAACTCTGACATGGAGATATATCAAAACAAATTTTGGATTTATTTCATGATTTCAACACAACTGTGTTGTCAGTACAGACTTCCCTGGTTTTTGGTTGTGATGACAATGAAGAAATGTATCCATGAGTTACGTGGACTGCAGATGAGTCTGGACTGAACACATCCTTTATTTTTTTCTTTTTTCTGGAAGCATTTCCAGAAACACGGAGGAGTCAGCAGAGAATTCCAGAAGGACTCTGGGAAAATACATGGCCTCTGCAGTCAGCAGCAGACCCAAGGCCTCTTCTGTGAAGTCTGTTTCCATTTCCCACCCACACATCTCTGAATACTCCTGCCAGCCATGGATTTTCCTTCTGTGTTTACCTCGTTCGAGGCTCAGGTGAAAAACCAGATGACTTAAAAAGGAATCAGATATCGCCATTGGCCATTTCTCACAACCCAAAACATCATGTCATTTGATCTGTTTTTGCTTACTTTTTAACATGGAGAAAATATTACAGGAAACCTGCAGGCTGCATAGAATGGAAAACTTGTGAGAAATTCTACTTTACACAGAAATTCACTGAACTTGGTGAACATTGATAAATACTTTAGTCATACATATTTTCTAAATAATAAAATATACTAAGCTTAGGTAAGTTTGGAAAATGTAAAGCATGAACAAATGATACACATTCCTTAATCCTACTTCTCATATATACAGTTTACATTTTATTGTATAATACCTATACACAATAAACAAAATCCAGGCTGTATTCTCTTTACTACTTTATTCCTGGCTTTAATTTGAATTATAAATCTTTTCTATTAAATATTTTGTGAACAAACGATATGGGCAACATTATATTCTATCGGAGGGATAAACCATGACTTTTCTTCTTTTGTTGTACATTTGTATAATCTAAAGTTCTATGCTAATATATATAATCCTTTAATGGACATTGTTTACATGAATCTTGGTAATTTTCTTAGTATATATCATAAGTTCTCACTTCACATTGTTGATAGGTTCTTGGAAATGACAACATTAAGGGAAATGATGTAAATGAAACCAATTTTACCATAGGCTAATTGACATAAACAAGAGTTAAGTTCCTATGGCATATTTCTGGTCACAAAAACATCCAACTTCAAAATAAAGACCCAAAATACTTCTAACATTAAACATTGAAATAAATGTCAGCCATATAAACAATTAAGAAAAGTTAATAAAAACAAGTAGGATAATCAGGTACACAATTATTGGAAAATGAGTGACTGGGGTCGTAATGGTAGTGGGTTAAATCAAGGGATAAAAGTTTGCAAAGCAAAATTTAATGAGTGCCTCCTACCACAATACAGTTCAAAAAGAATAACAAATACTGGAATACCCAGAGAAATCCCATGAAGACATGGGGAGAATGTGCAAATTCTCACAGGAGCCCCAGCTGGGAATTAAATTTTTTTTCTCAATGTTACAATGAAACGACATTGAACAAGATGATATTTAAGCCAATATAGGACTCAGGGGCTTCTGATTGCCAAATCACTCTCCAGAAATTTCTGCCAACGACTACTATCAGCATGATTTAAGCGTGTCCACCCTCAATCAGCATTGAGTGCTGACTTAAAAATTGCCAGTTGAAGAGGGATGTATTGAGACTTGGTCCAGGTACAGAGGTGGGGGTGAGCTCCATTCCCAGCTTAGAGAGAATGGTTGGGCAGAGCCCAGTGGTGGGCAAGCTGGTGTAGCAAAGAGACTGTGTGTGGGTTGACAGGGACTCAGCCTTTGAAGTCAGGCATGTTAGATTCAAAACCTGGGTCTGTTTTTTACTGGCTAGGTAGTATTAGCCAAGATGTTTCGTCTTTCTGTATCTCAATTTCTTTAACTGTATAACAGTACCTATTTTAAGATGTGAAGTTAAATTAGATAAAGCATATGTGATGCTTAACAGGCCGGGTTGCAGTGGCTCACATCTGTAATCCCAGTACTCTGGGAGGCCAAGGTGGGCAGATCACGAGGTCAAGAGATCAAGACCATCCTCGCCAACATGATGAAACCACGTCCCTGCTAAAAATACAAAAATTAGCGGGCCGTGGTGGCGTGAGTCTGCAGTCCCAGCTACTTGGGAGGCTGAGGCAAGAGAATCATTTGAATCTGGAAGGTGGAGGTTGCAGTGAGCTGAGATCACACCACTGCACTCTACCCTGGTGATGAGCAAGACTCCGTCTCAAAAAAAGAAAAAAAATGCTTAACAGTATCTGGCTCACAACATATGCTCACTGAGTAGCAGCTGTCATTCTATTATGGTTGTTATAAAATATAAATTGTAATACCCTTATAACTAATTAGCACTTGATTGTCAAGGTTATTTCACGTGAATTTATTTCACTTTATTTTGAAGATAATTATGAACAGATCAGGTTGGATAATGTTAAACGCTTGGAGATTAAGAAACTGCAGCTAAAAGAAGTGAAGTGTCTATGGTTCACAAAGGGTGAGCCAGGATAAAGTTTCACATCCTGCATCTCCTCCCCCAAGCGCTCTGTATTGCACAACATCACATGTTTACGCAGGACAGCCTACTGCATTGATGATGATACTATGATAAGCCCTAAGATATTGATACTTCTAGATGTATTTGATTTAAAGATACCTTTCTGGGACTAACTGAAGCTCTCTACCCAAGAGGAAAGTAACAACAGTCCAACTCCTTTACCAAAACAAGCCTTTATGGCTACAAACTCTTAAAGCATTATTCAGGCTGGGCTCATTATCTCACATCTGTAATCCCAGCACTTTGGAAGGCTGAGGCAGGAAGATCACTTGAGGTCAGGGGTTCGAGACCAGCCTGGCCAACATCATGAAACCCGATCTCTACTAAAAATACAGTAACTGCTAGGCATGGTGGTACATGCCTGTAATCCCAGCTGCTAGGGAGGCTGAAGGGCGAGAATCACTGGCGAAGGTTGCAGTGAGCTGGGACTGTGCCACTGCACTGCAGCCTGGGTGACAAAGTGAGACCCTGTCTCAAAAACAAAACAAAACAAAAACCCCTATTATTCAAAAGACTAAATATTTATATTTATTTTGAACTGTTTTGTAAAATTTAGAAAATGAAATTTTAATTTATTATAATAAGCATTTGCAAGATGTTTCTTGTAATAAACCTTTGCATTCTATCCTTCAACGAGAAAGAAACAAGAGTTTTTCAAAACTTGCAGGGTTAAATAAGAGTAAAAGAAATTAACCTTAAAATTAGGGTAACCTTGAAATTTACATTTACTTTTCTTTTCATTACCTTTTAAGATACATGTGCAGGGTGTACAGGTTTGTTACACAGGTAAACGTGTGCCATGGTGGTTTGCTGCACCTATTAATCCATCACCTAAGTGTTAAGCCTCCCATGCATTAGCTGTTTATCCTGATGCCCTCCCTGCCCCACCAACAGCCCCCAGTGTGTGCTGTTCCCCTCCCTGTGTCCCTGTGTTTTCAATGTTCAGCTTCCACTTATAAGTGAGAACATGTGGTGTCTGGTTTTCTGTTCCTGTGCTAGTTTGCTGAGGATCATGGCTTCCAGCTCCATCCATGTCCCTGCAAAGGACGTTGTCTCAGAAATAAGACCGCACATCGACAACTATGTCATTTTCAACAAACCTGACAAAAGCAATAGGGAAAAGATTCCCTATTTAATAAACGGTGTTCAGAGAACTGGCTAGTCATATGCAGAAAATTGAAACTGGACCTCTTCATTACACCTTAAACAAAGATTAACCCAAGAGGGATTAAAGACTTACATGTAAAACCAAAAAGTATAAAAACTCTACAAAAAAATCAAAGTAGTACCATTCAGGAAGGCACAGGCAAAGATTTCATGGCAAAAATGTCAAAAGCATCTGCAATAGAAGCAAAATTGACAAATGGGATCTAATTAAACTAAGGAGCTTCTGCACAGCAAAAGAAACTATCAAAGGGAACAGACAATCTACAGAATGGAATAAAATTTTTGCAATTTGTCCATCTGATGAAGGTCTAATATTCAGAATCTACAAGGAACTTCTGCAATCTATCCATCTGACAAAGGTCTAATACCCAGAATCTATAAGAAAAAAAACCTAATTAAAAAGTGGGCAAAGGACATGAAACAGACACTTCTCAAAAGACATTTATGTGGCCAAAAAAAGTATGAGAAAAAGCTCTACATCACTGATCATTAGAGAAATGCAAATCAAAACTATGATAAGATACCACGTCATGCCAGTCAGAAAGGCAATTATTAAAAAGTCAAGAAACAACAGTCGCTGGCAAGGCTGCGGAAAGGGAGAAATGCTTTTACAAAGTTGGTGGGAACATGAATCAGTTCAACCATTGTGGAAAACAGTGTAATGATTCCTCAAAGACCTAGAACCAGAAATACCGTTTGACCCAGCAGTTCCATTACTGTGTATATACCCAAAGGAATACAAATCATTCTCCTATAAAGATACATGCATGTGTACGTTCTTCATTACAGCACTGTTCACAATAACGAAGACATGGAATCAACCCAAATGCCCATCAAAGATAGACTGGATAAAGAAAATGTGGTACATATACCACCATGGAATACTATGCAGCCATAAAAAGGAACGAGATCATGCTACTATTGTTGCTTCCTTTTTTTTTTTTTTTAACAGTCAGGCCGTTTTCCAAAGGGATACTGACATTTATTGGGGGTTCACTCCAGACCGTATTTGCCTGGGTTCCTCCTGCACCTGGAGGGGAGACCAATGGCGGCTGCAGAACAGCAAAGATGGCTGCCTGCTCCTTCCTCTGGGAGCTCCATTCCAGAGGGGCACTGACCTGATGCCAGCGGGAATGCTCCTGTGTAAGGTATCTTGTGACCCCTGTTGGGGGAAGAGTTCTCATTCAGTCAGGAGGCATGAGATCGGGGTCTGCTTAACAAAGCACTCTGGCTGCCTCTTGGTGGAGGGGGTGCGCTGCCCTAGGGGAAGTCCCACCCGTCTGCACTGCCTGGATTCCTCAGAGGCAGCAGGAGGAAGAGACCAAGTCTGCTGATCCGCAGAGAACACGGCTGTTCCTTCCCGCAGGGGCATCGTCCCAGGGAGATCACAGTTCTGCCCGTAAACCCCTGGCTGGACTTGCTGAAACTCCCACAGGGAGGCCCTGCCCGGTGAGGAGGGATGGGCCAGGGTCTGGCCATGATCTGCCACAGCTGCAGCACTGCGCTGTGGGGAATTCCTCCTGGGTCCAAACCCCTGATCTCCCAGACACTGGCAGGGAAAATGGCAGACTGGAGCTCAGTCGTCTTAGGCAGCAGGCAGTCGCAGTTATGCTGGCCACTCCTCCCCTGGGAACTCAGACGTCTTAGGCAGTCACCAGCCGAGTGGCCACGGAAACTGTGCGCAACTCTGTGCTTGGGACCCAAGGCCCTGGTGGCGTGCGCTCATGAGGGGGATCTCCTGATCCACAGGTTGCACAAATCTGTGGAAAAAACATCGTTTCCTGGGCAGGGTAGCAATAACACCGCTTCCCTTGGCTGGGGTGGGGGCTCCCTTTGCCCTGTGCGGCTCCAGGGTGGGTGGTCTCTCCACTCTGCTTCCGCTCTCCATGGGTCAGGCTGACTGCCTAGTCAGTGGCAATGAGAGAACCTGGATACCTCAGCAGCTGGTGCAGGATTCACTTATCGTTTTCCTTCTTCTCAGTGGGTGCCTCCAACTGCAGCTGCTTCTAGTCAGTGATCTTGGCCTCTCCTTGCCCCCGGTAGCACTGAAATTTCTGAAGTTTTTAAAGCTTAAAACCATATGAATCTTTTGGCAAGAACTGTGCTCTCAAACCTATACAGTCTTGAATGTAAAGGGTCTAGTCCTGAAGTTCTCAGACATCAGCAGGTATCAGAACAATTTGGAGGGGAGGGATAGCATTAGGAGAAATACCTAACGTAGATGACGAGGTAATGGATGCAGCAAACCACCATGGCACGTGTACACCTATGTAACAAACCTGCACATTCTGCACATGTGCCCTGGAACTTAAAGTATAATAAAGAAAGTAGCAATAAGGAAAAAATGAAACAAAACAAAGTGCTAGACCCCGACGCCAGACTGAGTTAGTGGCTGCCCAGTGAGAGCCAAGAATCTGCATTTCTATGACATTCCCAGGTGATGCTGATGCTGCTGTTCTAGCTTGAGAATCACTGGTCTACAGCCACCCTTTTCCCTCCCAGGTTATGTGTGTTTATAATCTAATAAATTGAGATGGATGGGCCTGACTGAGGCCCACTGGCAGAGAAGAGGCACCAAGCAGCCAAAAAAGAGAGCCCCATGGGAAGATGAAGTCTGGAGTCAAGGTAGGTGTTGGCAGACTTTCTGTTCATTATGGCTTATGAGTTCTCAACTGAAAAAAAAATGAAAAAAGATGGCAGGATCTGTAACACTGAGTTATGAAGCAGGTGATGCCACTTACAATTCCTTTAATGTTTCAATTGCCTCAATACCCATGTGTAATTATGGGTTGGTCAGATCACTGCTTTACTGACATTTTTACACTCTCCTCTCACCTCCTCGAACCTCAATCTAAAGTTCATCATCCTCATTCATCCACTTTTAACTCCATGGCACCTACAGGACATGCCCTTATCTCTCAGAAACTAAGTACTCCTTCCCCACTAATAACAGATATGCTCCCATTTATAGGACCTCAACTGTTCTGAAAAAGGCACAAGCATTCACATGTGACTAAAGGTGTTTATAAAATTGACAAATCTTCTGTAATTCTCTGGAAAAATCTGGCATAAGTTATGATTTAAGGCATAACAGGGGACCAAAGAATAAAAACAGTCATAAACACATACAAATGACAAACACACACCACATTCCCACTGCTCTAAGATAGTTTTCTTAAGTACCTTATTAATCAATACTCTTAGGAAAGCTATTATCTTCAGCAGTATTTTGACATCTTAAAACTGGATCCATATTTCTTAATTTATAATGTTTTTTCAAATATAATATTTTAATAGGATATTTTATGACAATGAGCAAACTCTTCCGTTTAGACTGAGTCAGCTATCTAAGTGGTAGCCTTGAACTGAGGAGTTCAAATTTGTTAAAGTAGAATAGCAAAAACTCAGTTGGAGCATCCTCTGGAAAGGGCTTTATTTTCAAATACATCTGAGTACTCCATGTTCTTCCAGCATAATAATGGATCACAGAGTAAGCTGAATGATCTGATATTCCCCAAATCAGTTTGTTGACCATGCAATTACTGAATAAGAACTCCCAACATTGAGAAGAAATGACCCAGACACTGGAAATCCTGCCTCATCAATACCTCAGCCAGTGTGAAAGATGAGAAGAGACACATAAAAGATGAAAACAAAAACCACATTTACTTTCAACCACATGTGATCCTTTTTTCCTCTTCTTCAACAGTCTCATGGGCTATCAAACCAGGCTTCTTGTGAGAAAGAATAACACAAACAAATGTGAGAGAGGAGCCAAAAAAAGATTGTCCTCAGGAACAAAAATTATGAGACAACTACTATGTATTTCAGAAACACTTTGGGAGGCTGAGGCAGGAGGACTGCTTGGGCCCAGGAGTTCAAGACTAGCCTGGGCAACATAGTGAGATCCCATCTCTACAAAAAACTTAGAAATTAGCTTGGCATGGTAGTGCTTGTCTTTTGTTGCATATAATTGAGAGGCTGAGTTGGGAGGATCATGTGAGCACAGGAGGCTGAGGCTGCAGTGAGCTGTGGTCCTGCCACTGCACTCCAGCCTGGGTGACAGAAAGAAACCCTGTCTCACAAACAAATAAAACATGCACATATATGCTGTGGCAAGCCTATAGGTCACTTATCACTAAACTGTAGGGGATTCATTTGCTGGAAACACTAAGAATATGTGCTTTTTAGACTCTGTGGATGTGAGCGGGAAAGAAACTCAAGACAGAAACACATGAAAGCATCAAGTACTGTGAAGACCAGCTCAATTTAAAGGAACCATGGCATCGCTTTTCCCCTTGACCCCCAAAATGACCATGTAACACAACAATTGAGTTTACCTGCAACACATATTTCCCTATCATTTCCATGTCTACCGGATACCAAATAAACATACTCATGACCATCTACATATCTCTACATTTAATGTTCTTACGTCTTTTGTTTTTTTTTGTTTGTTTGTTTTTGAGACAGAGTCTTGCTCTATTGCCCAGGCTGGAGTGCAATGGCACGATCTCTGCTCACTGCAACCTCTGTCTCCCAGATTCAAGCAATCCTCCTGCCTCAGCCTCCTGAACAGCTGAAACTACAGCTAATTTCTGTATTTTTAGTAGAGATGGGGTTTTGCCATGTTGCCCAGGCTGATCTGGAACTCCTGACCTTGGGTGATCTGCCCACCTTGGCCTCCCAAAGTGCTGGAATTAAGGCATGGGGCACTGCACCCAGTCACACTGTCTCTTCATATGGAGAACGTCTAGAAGGCAGGAGCTTCATCAATAAACATGGTTTGCCTCACATTAATTCACTCCTTCCAGCCAAGCACTAGGCAACGTGGACCTGTACCAATAGGTTGTTTCACCTACCAAGCTGCTGGCCGGAAAAGCTACTGGTGTTTTGCTTTGAATGC
The DNA here is from genome assembly GCA_963573385.1 of Cacajao melanocephalus. Taxonomy (NCBI): domain Eukaryota; kingdom Metazoa; phylum Chordata; class Mammalia; order Primates; family Pitheciidae; genus Cacajao; species Cacajao melanocephalus. Next base: position 12,371 of record CAUYLG010025365.1, read on the forward strand.
TAGCTTGGGCAGGAAGAGACAGGAATTAACATTTACTGAGCATCAATAACTTGTCTCCCATTTCCCATATGTTGTCCCATGTTATCCTCAAAATCCTGTGATGCTACCCACACCACAGACTGAAGAAACCTGCTTGCAGATGTTACAGCTCATTAACTTGGATTAATTATAATGAAGACAGACTCCCTCCCATGCCTGGCTATCTGTCTGATTCCAAAGTTCATGTTCTTCCCACCATGTGAAGTCACTTTGGAATTCAAAATACAGAGATTGCAAATTAATCTTTCCTCCTGAGAACAATTATAAACAATACTGTTCTGGAGGCTATCTAGGCCTTGTCCATTTCTACCAAATCCCATCAATGGCACACAGGACTGCTGCATCTGCCTGGGAATTGTGACTTTCTGCCTGGCAGGACACCAATGGCCACAGGCTTTAGAACCTTTCACGGAGTGTGGAGGGTGAGGAACCAGAATGAGAAGGTCAACATAAAAGCAAAGTCTTGCATTTGATTATTTCCTTTTCATAATATTTTGAAACCTTGATCCTGAGTTCTCTTTTTTCCCCCTCTTCAGGCTATTCTTGGCTTTTATTTCATTATAGTTAATATATGTTCAAACGAAATCTTTAGAGACAAAACAAAGTAGATCACAACTAGAAATCACATTCATTCTGAACACAGTAAGTTCAAGACTGTGTGTTAGAATTTTGTTAGGTTTAAATTAAATGCTAGTGATATCAGAGGTACATGCAAACAATTTCCCATCACTCTCGATTATGAATCTGCATTTGTCTTTTCAAATAGAAAAAAAAATGGAAATTTAAGCCAAGGTAAACTTTGTTAGAAAACATAAAATAGCTTCTCTAAATTCTCCCATAAAAGGCTGTTTATAAAAATACAGATTATAAGGAGAACAACACTTTATCTTGTATTATTTTTAGTGCACTTTTCAAAATTTTGTATTTACACGCATGCATTTATATAAAGATACCTTTATTATGTATAACTCTTGTAAATAAATGTTAGAAATATGTAAAGAAAATAGTTTTAACTATTAATATACAAAGCACTTTGTTGTGCAAAATACACACAGAAACTAGCATAAAATCTATATTAGAACATTTTTCAAGAAAGACCTGAGCAAATATCATCCACATTAAAAACAGACCTTTATGAGCACCCCAAAATTCCTCCCCATACCATGCATTCATTCGATTGTTAAATCATTTTTTTAAACAAAGGAATTGTTTTTTAAACAAAACAACTTTAAAAAAAAATTAAAAATATATATATATTTTAAAATTTTATTTTGGACTCTGGTATACATGTGCACATCCTGCAGGATTGTTGCATAGGTACATACACGCTATGGTGGTTTGCTGTCCCCATCCCCCTGCCACCCCCTCACTTTGCCTACATCAGGCATTTCTCCTGGTGTTATCCCTCCCGATCCCCTCCGCCCCCCCTCGATGTCCCTCCCCTCCCTTCCCCTCACCCCACCACCTAGCCCAGTGAGTGTTGTTCTCTTCCCTGTGCCCAAGTGTTCTCATTGTTCATCACTTGCCTATGAGTGAAAACATGTGGTGTTTGGTTTTCTGTTCTTGTGTCAGTTTGCTGAGAATGATGGTCTCTAGATTTTTTTTTTTAACAAAATTGTTTTGCTTATACAGAAAGATCACCTTGGTTGTAATGTCCAAGTTACTCAGGTGATCCATATATATCAATGCTATAAAGTGCATATAATTTATATATCCATATGCATACAATACGGGTAAAAACACATGTATCCATTTAAAAAAATAAGGCACAAATGTACTTCATAATGGCAATTATCAAGTGTTTCTACTACCATATGTCCTGTGCTGTGTTTTCGTAAACCTGAGATGAGCCATTTCATTGAGAGATTCCAAAGAAGAAAATGACCTGGAGAATCCCATAACCACCCTGTTCCTCCTTTTCAAAACTGTATGATTCCTCCTTAGAGTCTATACATGGAAGAGGTTGCTAAATGTTGGCTAATGATAAATGAATGTTTGACTGTTATTATCTTAGAAACAGTATGGTTAGTCATACATTTCTAAAAGTCTACTGACCTAAAAATAAATTATCTATAACATTGGTATCATGTACTAAAACCTTTGCTGGAATTTTAAAAGTTGAAAATCAAAGTAAAAACTTATTTACTGAATCTCAAATCTGTAAGGCCTAAGGTTTTAGTCTTGTCCTTAATATTATAAAACATATGCTGACTTAAAAACATGTGGGAATATTAAAGCTTGAAGAATACAGAAGTCAGCCAAGCAGCTAACCAGCCAGGCCTTTGGGCTATAATGTTACACACCAACCCTGTGCCTGAATTTGAGCCTCTGCGTGAGAGGGCCTTCCTGGTCCAGTGCCTCCCCTACTTTTGGGTACATTGCTTCAAAGTGGTGATTCTCAAGAGTGTGGTCTCCAGCATCAGCCTCACCTGGAAGCTTCTTAGAAACGCAGAAGTTTTGGCTCCATCCAAGACCTATGGGATCAGGAACTCTGGAGGTGGGGCCAGCAGGCTATGTTTTCACAAGCTCTCCAGGTCATTTCTGATGCCCACTGTAGAGAATGAGGCTACACTTCGATTGTCTGGTTCAAGAAACCGCCTTGCACTTCCTTGGAAATGCTCCCTAGCAGAACTTCTGGCCCCAGATCTGGAGCTGTGTAACCTGGAGTTCACAGCCTGTACATTTTCCGTCTCCCAATAGACTATGCACATAGAAATGCTCTCTTGAGCATGAGGAAGGAAGGATAAAAGTAGCAATAAGGGATGGTGCCAAGGCTTAGAAGGAAAGAAAACAAAACTCATTTTCCCTCAGTTTTATTCCCAAATTGAAAACTATTATTACTGATTTTGAGAGAGATGAATAACATGTTTCACGATAGCTCCTTCATACCAGTTTCTACTCTCCAATTTCTCCGAGTAAAACTTCAAGTCTATATTACAGAAGGACTTGTGAAAACTGCACTAAATGTCTTTGATCTTAGACAAGGCATTCATCATGCTACAGTTATGCCTTCAGTAGCAATGAAATTGACAGCATAATGAAGTCTGAATGCTGGAAAAATAAATGTTGAGACTGTCAATGCTGGTGAGTTGAGACTGTGTTGGAGACTTGACAAGAAGATGATATTCAATAAACATGGACTTTTTGCAGGTTTTTCCTCAGTAGTAATTATAGAAATTCAAATTAAAAACACAGTGAATTATTTCACACCCAGACTGGCAGAAATGTACAAGCCTGGCATTACCAAATGTTAGTGAATGTAGAGAGGAACAGAAATTCTCATACTTCCTATTCCAAGTGAAAATTTGCATCATCAACATGAAAAGTAACATGCAATGCATAGCCAAGATGAAAGTGTGCACATTACCCCCGGCAGCTCCAGTCTGAAGTGTACTGAGGACAGGAAAACTGAGAAATTCAAGCATATGAGTATAAGGTCACTGTGGCACTGCTCTTAATAGCTGAAAAATTTGGAAGTAACCCAAATGTTCCTCAACAGAATATGTAAATTGTGACATACTCATACAGAGAAATACTACATATATTAAACAACATAAAGCATAAAAATGCTGTATAAGAATAGTAGTCATGATACCATTTATGTCAAAGAAAAACACACATATATTAGTATGAGGACATTTATCAGAAATAATAAAATCCAAATTTAGGATGGTGCATACTCGTTTTTTCATAAAGAAAAAGTCTATGTTGCCCAAGCTGGTCTTGAACACCTGAGCTCAAACAATCCTCCTGCCTTGGCTTCCCGAAGTGTTGGGATTACAGGCATGAGCCACCATGCCTGGCTGGTATGTAATTCTATGAGGAGGAGAAAGAAACAAAGGCTTCCATTTTGTTTGTAATGTTTCATTTTCCAGATGAATACAAAGTATTTTTATGATACTCTTTAACATTTGTAATGGTCTGAAATAATTCATTAAAAAATCATAATAGGTTTTGAATCTAGAGAGATAGGAATCTCAATTCTAGCCCAAAGTTTCACCAAAGGTAAAACTTTGATGAAATTGACCTTTACGAGCTTTCATTTTCTCATCTGGTGTGCAAGAGTCAGACGATGTGCCATCTGAAAGGTCTGCTCAGCATCTGCATAGAGCCTGGATGGCTCACGGCAGGCACTCGGGCCATCTGTGCATCCTTTCCCTGAGGTCCGTCTCTTCCTCCTCTCCCTTTTCTACACCTTGCGCACCACCTCCAGCTCTTCCTTCAATGACTCACTCCTCCAAATTCTGCAGCATGTGCAAGAGACTGGCTTGTATTTGGAAATACCCAAGATAATTTCAAAAAGATTTCTATGTTCAAAGAAAGAGAAAGTTGTCTTGGGCTGGGAAGATGTCTACTTTCCCAGAAAAATAAAAGTAAGAACAACAAAGTGCCAGGGAATTGCACCTTGGCAACGGTCATAGTATGCATGACAAGTAAGAATGACCAACACAACAGCCATGAAACAATAAGTACTCAACAGGCATATTCATTTCTTGACACTAAGTCACGAAAATAAAGGAACAATTGGCTGGGTGCGGTGGCTCACGCCTGTCATCCTGGCACTTCGGGAGGCCAAGGAGGGCAAATCACAAGGTGAAGAGGTCGAGATCATCTTGGCCAACATGGGGAAACCCTGTCTCTACTAAAAATACAAAAATTAGCTGGGTGTGGTGGCACGCACCTGTAGTCCCAGCTACTTGGGAGGCTGAGGCAGGAGAATGGCTTGAACCCAGGAGGCAAAGGTTGCAGCGAGCCAAGATCATGCCACTGCACTTCAGCTTGGCGATGGAGTAAGACTCCAAAAAACAAAAAGCATTTGGTATTTTTCCTGTTTCTGCTCACTTACAAACTAGAAAAAGCAAAGTTAATTCTTAGCAGACAGTCCCTGAGCGTATTCAGGAGACTTCTGATTTTATCAGCTAAAGACTGTAAAACAGGCATTTGGGCTGGGGTTTTTCAATACATTTTATATTAGTTCTGATCCGCTTTCAAGACTACCACTTTCTAATCTTGTCTCTAAATTTCAAACTCAGATTCTGGAGTACTCTGTATCATAACTATAGTCTCTGTGGCATAATGCCAGCCAAAGCAAGGTGACATGTAGTCAGAGTGTGGCTGGTATGCTTTGCTGTGTCCCCACACAGATCTCATCTTGAATTGTAGCTCCCATAATTCCCACATGTTGTGGGAAGGACCTGGTGGAAGATAACTGAATCATGGGGGCAATCTCCCCCATACGGTTCTTGTTGTAGTTAATAAGTCTTGTGAGATCTGATGGTTTTATAAGGGGAAACTCCTTTTGCTTGGCTCTCATTCTCTTGCCTGCTGCCATGTAAGATGTGCCTGTTGCCTTCCACCATGATTGTGAGGGCTTCTCAGCCACATGGAACTGTGAGTCCATCAAACCTCTTTTTTCTTATAAATTACCCAGTCTTGGGTATGTCTTTATCAGCAGCGTGAAAACGGACCTAATACAGTTGCTGAAAATTTCATACTTTAGCAAGTAAATAAAGTGTACGGCATTCAATGTGTCACCTAAAAAGGAATGTGGTGAATCCTCCTCCTTTTTAACACATTTTTCCATCTCATTCAAACTTGAATGCATGATATATCTCAATAGAATCTGGTTTACAGCTCCACCCTCTCCTAGCAGTGTGCCCTTGAGCAATCACATAACCTCTTGTATGTCATTTTCCTGTTTGTAAAGTAGAGATAATAACAGTACTTATTTTCCAGGGGGTATTATGGACACTAAATGAGTTACTTAAAAACTCGTTGAAAAGTACCTAGCACACGGTAAATGCAACATCTATTTTTCAGAGTATGCTTAAAAACAAGCTACATTGTCCTAATTAGGTGGTACTTAAGCAAAACATTTTACTTGTCACTAAATATGTCCTATAAGATAATGCACCTAAAGACTTATGGTTCCATAAATCAAGGATGTCAAGAACAACATGAGTGCACTTAAATCTATTACTGAATGGCTACAGTGAAAGCTATAAAATGGATGAGTTCATTCTCAAGAACTCCATAGTGAATTCCAAATGTATCCCAAACTTCAAAGAACTTCAAAGATATGTTCATCTTCAGTTGCCAAAATATACATGCACATTTGTTTCCTCTTAATTTCCATTTCTAAATGCCACTGATAAAGATATTTTTCCTCGGAACAGCTGAGCTCCATTAAACATAAACAATTTCATATCTATTATTGGGATACTTTAAAAAGGCATGACACGATGCTAAAAAACAAATCTATCAGCAGATGTCTCCCAAACTTGCTCTGTCTACAGAGCATATGTGTTTTCTTGGCCATCTTATTAACTAACACACATTTCCCAAGGGACAGGTTAATGGCATTGAAATATCTGTACTTCATTATGGAAATTGCTAGCCAAACGGTGCTACACATGACATCCTGGAAAAACATGCTTGATGTGACAAGGGACAAGAGACAACAGTCAAAATTGAGCCATAAGTTGTAAAAATGCTGGTGACATTTACAGGCAACTTCTTAAATTGGATGAGCCTGGCAGAATTTAGAGGTCTGTGATAAGCTGACATCTATAATGATCCCAGTGATTCTGGCTTCCTGGCATTTATGTCCCTGTGTCATCTCCTCCCACTGAAGGGCGAGAACTTGTTTCTAACCAGCAGATATGGTAAGGTGACAAGAAGTCACTTCCGTGATTAGGTTATAAAAGACTAGCCTGGGTGTGGTGGCTCATGCCCATAATCCTAGCACTTTGAGGGGCTGAAGCAGGAGAACTGCTTAAGGCCAGCAGTTTGACCCCAGCCTGGGCAACGTACCAAGATGCCGTATCTAGAAAAATAAAAAGCTAGCCAGGCACAGTAACATGCACCTACAGTCCCAGCTACTCAGGAGGCTGAGGCAGGAGAACTGCTTGAGCCTAAGAGGTCAAGGATGCAGGGACCTATGACTGTGCCACTTCACTCCACCCTGGGCTACAAGGCAGGACTCTGCTTCAAAAAAAAAAAAAAAAAAAAAAGGCAAGGAAATAAAGAAAAGATGACAGACTGTGACCGCCATCTTGCAGGCTCTCCCCAGGGCCTTGTGGCTTGCATGCTTCGATGAAGAACATTGCCACTCTGAAGAGGCACGCTTAGCAACAAACTGAGAGTGCGCAACAGCCAGTGAAGAACAGAGGCCCTTTGTCCAGCACCCTGTGAGAAACTGAATCCTGCCAACAACGATACGAGTGCAGAATCACATTCTTCAACCTTACAATAGCTATGATCCAGCTGACACCTTACTATAGCCTATGAGGGACTCTGAAGTAGAGGACCCAGCTAAGCAGGGCCCAAATTCCTCACCAACAGAAACGAAGGCAAGAAACTCATGTTGTTTTAAGCTGCTACATTTTGGAGCATGCTGTTATACAGCAATATATAACTAATACAAATGGTGAAAATCAGACAGGGCATGAGGCTACTGGCGGCAACATCGCTGTGATTCTCTAAGGCTGAATGAATCTGACCTTATCTTCTGGTTCCTTAAAACTCCCACTTAAACTACAATGAAAATCCCTTTTCCTCCAAAATTTACATTGCATGAATATGCTCCCAACTCACATAATAATCAACCAAAATTTTCAATTGGCCATGTTTTTCCAGATTAATATTTTTGTTTAATTTTACTTTCTTGTGTTTACATTGTAAACACAAAAGAGTTTGCTTTTGAAAAACAATTTATAATAAACAAGCTTTTTCAAATTCTATATATTCTTGCTCCATGGAGAATTCTATTTGGTAAATTCCCTCTACCCGTTCATCTCCAGAATTGTCTTTGATGAATTTAGTTGACTTAAAGATCAGTGTATAATCTTGGACCCATATAATTTTGAGTGCCAAAATAAACCTTTTATTTCCTTTGATAAAGTAGTAACAGGAAGCATTTATAAATGACTAGAATATACTTAATTCACTACTACTATCTTTGAAAAAATTGATGAATTTTTTATAAGTACTCCTTAACACGTCCTCCATTGAGAGAAATAAATTATAGAAGGCAATTAAACATTATATTTTTTTTTTGGTTTTTCGTATTCTTCATAACAGATCAAACCCAAGAAGACAACAGCTTAACTTTCATCCATTATCTGAGAAAATTATACACAGAAATATTAATATAGAAATAATATAGAAATATTATATGGGACCCAGAAAGGCAGTACAATTTACATCTCTTATAAATAAGTTGAAATAGTTTAGGGTCAAATATATTCCAATGAAGCTGATTCCACGTGTCCATGTTCCAGCTGAACTGCGACCAACTTTGGTATTAAGTGTGTGTGTTAACAGGGACGAGGGAAATAGGGGGTGTTGCTCTCATTCAACTTTTTGTTTTTGTTCCTTTTGGACTTCCTGCAGTTTCAAACTGCAGTGGTTCAGTCTTGTTCTCCCCATGGATTTTCTTAACATGACTGCTTCCACAAATGAACCCAATCTTTTTGAGTTGCAAGATTTTATTTCTTTCCAAATGAATTCACATTTTAAAACAGGTGTCAGCAAACTGGCTCTCCATTTTGTTTGAGCACAGACGTGTCCTTTATTTCCATATCATTTAGCTACTTTCAGGTTACAACAGCAGAGCTAAGTACTGTAACCGATTACAGGACCCGTAAACCCTGAAATATTTAATACCTGGTCTCTGCAGAAGTAGTTCATCAATTCCCATCCTAAAACACCATGATAGAGACTCTAAGAAACTAACAGTGTCTGTCCAGCCAATGCTTTAGAAGAAAGTAGTTGGGCTGCTGGAAAAATACCAACTCAAAGACCTAGTTCCTAGAGACAGGAAGAATCACATAAGAATCTTCACTCCTTCTCACATGGGAGGGCAATTCATTTAAGCTTTCTGAGATTGCTCCTCACTTAGACAATGAGATCATCATCTGATTAATCTTTTAGAGTTGCTATAATGACATAATGCGTATGTGGTAGCTTTGCAAAACACTCACCTTTTGACTGTTGAGTAGGATGATGTCTACTATTACACTTGAATTAAGCAGAATTGTTTTGAGAATTTGCTCACTTAAATTCTATTCAGTATTCTAAGTCAGAGAAGAAAGGAAAATCACGACAAATGTTCTGATGATTAAAAATTGAAAATAAGGACAAACAAGGGAATTTCAAAACCATACATCAGGTAGGTTTATACCAAACATAGGCAAAAAATTCTATATTAAATAATTTAAGTGGTGCTTTCTAATAATGAGGTGGAGATAAAGGGATCATTTGGAATCAAAATGGATTCACTAAGAACAAGCACTTCCAAATATCCTCACCATCTTCTTGGAGAGGGTCACTAGCCTGGTGGCTACTTCAGTAGATATGTGGAGTGTCCAGAAAAGGGAGGTAATAGGTCTGAAAGCTGTTATTCAGATCTTCCTAGAAACAGGATTCAGTCCTAAGTGTCCATGTTTAAGGGTCACTGATAACTGGAACTATCCAATGAAGATCAGCAGGAGGCGTGAGGAAGCCACAAAACTGGGCCACTGGAAGAAGAGCTTAAGTGAGAGTTCAGAAAAGGAAGACACAAGGTAACACACTCTGTGTTCAAATAGGTGATGGGATGTGATGGAGAAGACAGATTAGCCTTCTTCCAGCTGCTGTCACCAAGCAAGGTTAGAATTCAAGAGTCCACATGCCAGGAGACATTCACGCTTAATTTAAAAAAAAAAACAAAAAAAAAAAACCTTTGCAGCCAGGCGCAGTGAGTCATGCTTATAATCCTAGAACTTTGGGGGGCTGAGGTGTGTGGATATCTTGAGCCCAAGAGTTCGAGACTGGCTTGGGCAACATGATGAGACCCTGGTTTTACAACAAATACAAAAATTAGCTGGGTATGGTGGCATGCCTGTAGTCTCAGCTACACTGGAGGCTGAGGTGGGAGGATCACCTGAGCCCAGGAGGTCGAGGCTGCAGTGAGCTGTGACTGTACCACTGTACTCCAGCCTAAGCAACAGAGCAAGAGCCTGTCTCAAAAAAAAAAAAAAAAAAAATCCTACAGTTAGAGGTAACCTTAAAAGAACTACAGTGCTGTCTGCGTGCCTGATTGCCAGAGATATTCAGGTAGAAACTGAATGTCTTCTACATGCTGGTATTAAAATCCTTGAAGAATTTAAGGGGTATCAGACAGTATGAGACCTAATGGCCTTTTACAACATGAGATTCCAGAATTTCTATGAACACATGGCATGATAAATTGTATCCCACAAAGGCAGAATTCTGTTTCTCAAAGCAAACCTAAAGCATCAGGGATGAGAAATTATATAAAATCAAGGCAACAGATTGTTAAAATTATAAAAACAGACATTTAAAAAGAATTCCTGCATCAGAGCAGAAGTGATACTATCAGCTGGGCTGATAAGAAAGTCATCCTTAATGTTCTATTGCACTATACGCATCTGAAAAGTGGAATATATTAAAAGAGGCAAGCACTGTTTTAAAGAATTTATGTAATAGTCCTGGGAAACTAGCAGCACTGCTAAAATGTGCCTGGCCAAGAGAGTCCAAGAAAGTGAGGGACTGAGGGTGCTTTGGAACGGCTCTAACGTGCCATTTCCCACACATCCCTTCCCCCCCACAGGCAGTAATTCTGGCTTACTCTCCTCCTGGTGCCACTGTACAAGTACCTCAGAGAGCTCAACCTTCTCTGAAGTTCTCACCCACCAACATCCCTCTTTCTCATGGCCGACCACACGTGGCTTCCCCTATGACTACTGAACTCTCGAACCCCACTAGGGACGAAGGCTGATGCCTCCAAAATCTCGCCAAACCCAGGCCACCCAGAAAGGGGCCTTTTCCTTCTTTTAAAAAAATTCTTTAAAAAATTTAAAGTAACAAGCCAACAAGTATAATTCGGATTTTCCTCTGAATTTTGGTGTCCTTCTCAAGAAGCCCCAGATTGCTCTAGTTGAATCCCAGTGCTTTCAGATTTTACACTAAAAGTTACCTGGGGAGCTGGTTAAGATGCAGCATCCAGGGCCCCATCCTTGACTGGCAGGGCTGAGGATTCTACACAAATGACCTCCCCTTGAATTTAATGCAGGTGATCTTTGCACCACACCTGGAGAAATCCTGCTAACGAATCTAGAATTCTGTGCCAGCCCTGTGCAAGCATTCATGAAATGTTATTTAGGCAAAGTTTTAAATGAAAGATGCAGTATTAAAGCACTTTCATGGTCTTCCTCCCAGAAGAAGACTTAAAATAAAATTTTCTATATAACCAATATTTAGGATGTAAAAACAGTTCAATTATGTACATATGATTTTCAGATAGGCTGTGCAACTTAAAAAAAATGATGCTGGCCAAGTTGAAGACAAGGATTGTATCTACAAAACCAATGTGAGAATCTACAAGCAATGACAGGGACACTGACAGTTCTGGGATTCTCAGTTTGTGTTTCTGTTAGCATCACCACCTTTCATGCAAAGTGTCAAACTTCAAATACATGCATTCTGGAAACAGGGGTTTATTATGTTTGATTTTTTTAGTCTATGAAAATAGACTTTCCTTAGAAAATAAAATATTAACTGCTCTATTTAAATTTTATCTACATTCATTCTGTAAGAAACAAAAACTAAAGTCACTTATAAAATATCTAGCAGAAGATAACAAATAAGCGGCCCATTTCAAAGCACAACAGGAATGCTTTAATTGCATCAGTTACATAGTACGTGATTTTTCTAAATCCCAGAAAGGAGAGCTGATTTACTATGCTCCTTTTTGTCCTCCTTGTAACTTAACTGATCCTTTCCTTGGAATCATAACGCAAAATAGAATCACTCTAACTATATTTGTATGCTAAAAACCCATTGCAGTAGGCTGCTTTTTTTTAAGACATTTTAAGAAAATTAACCCTCACCAATATGAAATAAAAACTCTCTATTTCTAAGCCATTGCTTTTTCCCAACAAAAGGGACAAGATTTTATACCATCTTGCAAATGATCTTTTCCAACTAAATAAGATGTACTTTTGCAGCTCACATGCACTAGAACATTGCAGGCACTCTGAACTAGAAAAGGAATGGTTTTCTCTCAGGTCCTTCCTTTTCTCTTTCTAGGCCCTCTTTTCCATTTGTATGAGAAAGAAAGGCATTGTTTTAAATGCTGGCTTGGCTCTGACTTGTATCACAGAAATTCACCTGGGTCTATTTTTCCATTATTTCTTTCAAGAAGAAACCCTGGTTTGATTTGTACGCATTTCTACATTAGTGTTAGAGACTGCAAAGAGTAGCTTATAATGAACTGGAAAATTTTCTGAATACCAGGTAGAGTCATAACTTCACACGTAATATGAAGTTTAGTTCCAGACACTGACAAAACAAATGTATGAAGCTTTATGTTAATACAATCAATACACAATTGAAAGAGCTCAAAACTAGGTTATAAGATATGCCTTTAATTTAAATTTCTGGTTATTCACAGGCTTTAATTTTTCCAGAATGGAAAATAAGCTGAAAGGTGAAGAGAGCCAAGAGGGTACAAAGAGAAAGATTCCATAGGCAGATCTCAGATATCCATGGGACTTTCCTGGACTCTCTTACACAATATCGCGCTGTAGATAGATGCATCCATATATGTGTGTGAACATATATTCATATATACATTTTAAAGGAGACTTCAATTCTCCCCCTATAATGACAATAAATACACATTATAAAAGACTCCAAATATTCGGAATTAAGTAAAAAACTAAGTATGCACTTTCAACACAATTTCACTTCTCCATCAGGCCCTTCTATGTAGGTGTGAGCACCTAAAACATTTTTATTTTCATGGAAATGGTCACACATAATGCATATTATTCCACTCAAAATATTTGGGATATCATTTCACATCAATATGTACAGATTTAACTGATCTCATTATGGCTTCTAAATATTTAACAGTATAGATTTATCATTTATCCACTCCCTGACTCATGGACTTTCATGTTCTAGTTTACTGCAGTTGCAAATAATGAAATATCAGTGATATGGTTTGGCTGTGTCCACACCCAAATCTCATCTTGAATTTTACTCCCATAATTCCCAAGTGTTGTGGGAGGGACCTGGTGGGAGGTAATTTGAATCATGGGGGCAGTTTGTCCCATACTGGTCTCGTGATAGTGAGTAAGTCTCACGAGATCTGATGGTTTCATCAGGGGTTTCCCCTTTTACATCTTCATCATTTTCTCTTGCCGTCACCATGTAAGAAGTGCCTTTCACCTCCAGCCATGATTCTTAGCCCTCCCCAGCCATGTGAAACTATAAGTCCAATTAAGCCTCTTTTTCTTCCCAGTATCAGGTATGTCTTTATCAGCAGTGTGAACAACAGACTAATACAATCAGCATCCCCATATAATGCATTCTCAGGAGCTTATAGGAGTGTCTTTATATGTAGAAGTGGAATTGGCCCAGTCATTAACTTTTTCTCTTTTGAAATGCATTGACAACCCTTAAAAAGGTCAATCTATCCTCTCAACAAACCATATGAGATTCTTCTATAAGCTTAACACTGGATATTAACCATATGCTGAATATTTGTAGATTTTCCAATGAAAACAGAATTTCATTTGCATTTGCATGTCTTTGACTAAAGAAGTTGTGTATTTTTTATGTTTATTAGCCACCCTTTTTTCATCAATCAACTGCCTGTTCGTATCTGTAGCGGACTGTTATGTGGGGGGCTTCCCATCAGTCACCCCTCATATTCACACTCTCATGTTAACATCTCCTGCACTGATCGGCTCTGCACTTGGCCATGTAACTTCTCTCTGGTCAATAGGGAATTAGTCATCATAACCCAAGCAGAGGCTTGATAAGTGTTTGTACACTGGGGCTTTTCTCTTTGAGTAGCTCCCTCTTAGAACCCTAAGCCATTTCACACAGGCCCAGGTCCCTGCAGGAAAGACCATATGAAGAAACAGGTGTCCAGCTGTCTCAGTCATCCCAGCTAAGGTCCCAGACATGTGAGCGAAAAAGGCATCTTGGACATTTGGTCCCAGTTGGCACCACAGAGAAGAACCACCCTGCTGAGCCCAGCTCCAGATTGCAGAATCATAAGAGGTAATAAATCAGTGTTCTCATTCAGACACTACATTTGAAGTGATTTGTTCAACAGCAGTAGATAAAAGAAACAAAGCCTTGATCCATTTTTGTATTTTCTCACTAATTTGTAGAAACTCGCTATAGTTAAGAAATTCTAGTGGTCTGCTCCTTTTGCCAAGGGTGGAGTCTAAGTCCAAGACAAAGCAAGCCACTTGGGGTATCAGTTTCAATGAAAAGGCAGAAGGAGGTGCCCTGAGGGCCTCTGACCAGAAGAAAAATCTATGGCTCTGTTCCTGGAAACCAAAATCAGTATAACCCTACTCTAAAGGCTCCCTTAAGCCAAGAAAGGGAAAACTATAGGCATACCAAGTTAGAAATAGCATTTTTGAAGGAGAGAAATGGGCTGCAACCTTTGTGAAAGCAAACGGCTGCAAAGCACTGCCCTTGAAGCTCCTAGGGCCAGCAGCAGGAGGGCACTGGCTACTCGCTCTGCAACTGTGTCCACTGTTGCTTCATAGTTGTAATGATGTCACAGTATCTACTGGATTGCACCCTAGTAAGCGGCTGAACACCCATCCATGTAAAATAACCAGATAACCAGGCAATGCATGACTGAGCCTATTTGACAAATGAGAAGAATTTCAAAGAATAGCAAAGTTAGGAAAGGCTGGAGAGAAAGAAATGAGAGTAGATAGATTGGGGCGGGAGCTTTGGAGGGTATTTCAGATGAAGCTGCAGCCATGAATGAAGGTATAGAAGCAACAATAACAGATACTGAGGCCAGGCACAGTGGCTCATACCTGTAATCCTAGCATGCTGGGAGGCCGAGGTGGGTGGATCACTTGAGGTCAGGAGTTTGAGACCAGCCTGGCCAACATGGCAAAACCCCATCTCTACTAATCATATAAAAATTAGCTGGGTGCGGTGGTGGGTAGCTACTCAGGAGGCTGAGGCAGGAGAATCGCTTGAACTTGGGAGATGGAGATTACAGGGAGCTGAGATCATCCCATTGTACTGCAGCCTGGGCCACAGAGCAAGATTCCACCTCAATAAAAAAAAAAAAAGAAACGATACTGATTTAGGAGATGAACTTATTATACCAGATCACAAGTATGAAAACATTACCTTACAAACCAAAGAGGCTGAGATTTATATGGGTTGTCATGAGAAAATCATGACAATTTTTGAGCAGGAAAGCAGAAGAGGGTTACAGAAGTGGAGTTAAAGACCATACTGTAACACAGGCACGTGGAAGTGAGAAGATGGTGAAGAGAAGATGACAGCACGCTCCAGAGGAAGACATGGAGGACTCAGGCTGGAAGTGGTATACCATTAGGAAGGGTAGCAGGGAGGAAGAATACATAACACAGAACAGTCACAGATGGGAGTTGGAGTTAACCTTGAAGAGAACCACAGAGCTCCTGGCAGAAATTAAAACTGGGCAAGTTAAGTTGATTTGGGGGATAAGACAAAGAGCCTGGTTTTCAAGATGTTAACTAGGAACTGACATGTCCAGAAGGCAATATCAGACAGAAGATTGGCCCCAGGAGAGGGCAGGTTTGAAGATTCTGATTAGGGCATCATCGGCCACAAGAACAGAGCAACTTAAATAAGTGCAGAAAACAAAAGGTGACAGATGACCAACATCTCACAGCTCATTAAAAGCACTCCTGGGACGTGGATCACACACCTGATAAAGATTTCAACACACAAAATATTTGCTTTGAGCTGAAGACAATTTTGGTCTAATGAGTGCTGACAGCACTTCTGGCTACACTTCATGACATGGTGGAGACAAAGGAAATGAATGCAAACAGTGACACCTCCAGTGGCATAGGCTGCCTCTGGGCTGCCCAGAAGCAGGCTGACAGAAGCAGAGTACTGGGGCACTAGGAAGGCTCTTCCTGCTTGCCTGCTGCAGCGGATTCAGCAGGAGAGAACGGAGATCATCCTATTCCCAAGTGCAACCTGGCCCACGTACAAACACATGGGCATTTCAGCCAGGATTTTGAAGGATTTTACTTTAACACACTGTACTTTTATTCTCCTTGTAGCTGGAATGAGAAACAGACACTGAGTGAATTGAAGTGCTTTAATGAACTGAAAATGTCATCGTGGTCACAGTGCCATAATGTCATGTCAACTACCTGCTGGAGCAAACGTTCAAGAGTGCTGGAGAGAGACCGAGTTTATCCAGGACAATCTCATCTTATGGGCAAGACAGCTGAGGTCCGAGATCATGTCACTGGCTAGTGGTTTGTCTGGGCCAAGACTATGCCCCTTCACTCTCACTCGGTTTTTCCTTTAAAACAAAGATATCCTTGTTAAGAGAGCAAGTGGGAACATTTGTACTGACATGAAGATAATAAAACTATGTGGGTCATTTCCGATTGCTCTGGTTTCCATTATTTCAAGATAGTGAGTTACATCTGAAGGAAAACTTAGAAGGATGGCTTTGATCTTCCAGTCATTGGAGGAGGTGGGTTATGGTGAATAGAGACTGCAGGGCGTGGCTAGGTCATTAGGATTCCTTTCGGATTTGACAAGACATAATCAGATTAAAATAAAAGAGAGAAATCCAGGAAGCCCTCCTGAGAGACCCTATTTAGGGAAAATCAGCTACTGCCAGGCAAATGAAATCACCAACTGACAAATACTTTGCAGAAAGCCCTTAAAACCAAGAACACAAGCAAAGAAATACACTTTGGGCCAGACACAGTGGCTCATGACTGTAATCTCAGCACTTTGGGAGGCTGAGTGGAGAGATCACCTGAGGTCAGGAGTTTGAGAGCAGCCTGGCCGACATAATGAAACCCCCGATCTACCAGAAGTACAAAAATTAGCATGTGCCTGTAATCCCAGCTACTCAGGAGGCTGAGGCAGGAGAATCGCTTGAACCTGGGAGGCAGAGGCTGCAGTGAGCCGAGAATGTGTCACCGCACTCCAGCCTTGGCGACAAAATAAGACTTTGTCTCAAAAAAAAAAAAAATTCACTTTGCATGGTGAGGGTCTTCTTTTCAGTTAGATATAGAGAGCACACTGTGCTTCACATGTGCTTAAGTATAAAATATTCCACACTGCAAAATAGCAAAGTATGATTCAAATATGGCAGTGTTCTAGAAATGTAACATTGGTGAAAAGTAATCCGTCGGGATGAATGTAAATTTTAGCTAAGCCATTCTTCTTATTCTTCTATTTTTTCTTATTATACCATCTCCTAAAGAATTTCAGCAAAATAAATTAAACTCAAGTTTGAAAGAGCAAATGAAACAAATGAGTACCCCACCAAAGGCTACAAAAGAGGTCCCCAAAGCCAACTGAATTAAGAGCATGCAATATTTTACTGCACTGATGGAGGCTGATTTTTAAAATAAACTCCATCTGGTGCACCATGGCTCAGGAAGGTCACCTTGTCAGTCATGTGATTAAGACCTTGGGAACAGCAAAGACCTTATTCCAAGTCCCACTCCGTTCTGTTGGTACCTGAGCAACCGTCAGGAGGGAGATGCCAGAACACACCAATTTTTAGCTGATGAAGGAAGAAGCAGGCCCAGCAGTCAAATGTGCTACAGTGATATAGTACCCGGTTGGGCAATTCACTTGTTCCTAGCAAAATTTGTGGACAACGAAGCACTTTTATAACCTGCAGCTGCTATCCATGTCAGGCAATGATTGCACTGAAGTTGAGTCCTCACAATAGGCATGGGGTAAAGAGAACACCAACGTGGCATCAGTGGCCCACCCATTTTGCAGAGTCTGCTCATCATCCTCCCCATCATGCAGATAAACAGGCTGAGGCACACAGTAATTTGCCCAAGGACACAACAGGGGACCTTGTGCAGATGGTTGTCCGGCTGCTGACTGGCTTTTCTCTGGAGTCAACTGGCAATGACACTATTGAAAGGGGCACTTCCAGGAATCCTTAAAGCATCTCTTGGTTCAGTCCTGTTTGCTTTGTTTACTCTCAGCTTTAGCTTATTTACACAAAAGTTACCCGGAGGCTATGCCATCATTTAAGCTCTAGAGACACCCAAGCCAGCAATACCACCACAGGCTCTGGAGCACACAGACTCCTGGTGGGCAAGCTTCCTCTAATTCTGGGTTTGGCAAACTATGACCCATGGACCAAATCCAGTCCACTGCCTGTTTTTATGAATAAAACGTATTGGAACACGGCCACACTCATTTGTTTCCATATTGCCTATGGCTGATTTCAAGCTACAACAGCAGAGGTGAGTGGTTGTGACAGAGGCAATCAAACCCCAAAAGCCTTAATTAACTATCTGGCCTTTAGAGAAAGTTTCTGGATCCTAATTGGTGGCACAGCTCCTCAGAGGGGTCCTCACCTGCACTCAGAAGCCTTCACAAGCCTCAGACCACCACCCTCTGCAGTGGGCCGACTCCCTGATGAATCTTTTCCTTCCTCAAGTGGTTTGAACTCAGAAGTCCTCATAGGTCCCCTGAGTAACGGAAAAGCTGCACCTCAGAGGAGTTATGCCTGCCCAAGCCATGAGCCCTGTGATGTCAGAACATCAGCAAAATCCTTTTAAGTGCAAACTCCAAAGAACAAATGGCATTTCCTGAAGGTGTTTTGGAAAACATTTCCTAACGAATGGAGACAGAAAAATACAAACATGCTTTACTTAATGATGGGGATAAGTTCTAAAAAATCCATCATTAGGTAACTTTGTCATTACGTAAACATCAGAGTGTACTTACACAAACCTAGATGGCATAGCCTACTATACATGTAGGCTATATGGTATGGCCTATGCTCTCAGGCTACAAACCTGTACAACATGTGACTAATGCAATTATAACACAATAGTGTTTG
The DNA here is from genome assembly GCA_963573385.1 of Cacajao melanocephalus. NCBI lineage: Eukaryota > Metazoa > Chordata > Mammalia > Primates > Pitheciidae > Cacajao > Cacajao melanocephalus. Next base: position 31,305 of record CAUYLG010025365.1, read on the forward strand.
TGCATCTAAACATAGAAAAGGTACAGTAAATATATGTTATAAAAAATGATATACATATTACCTATATAGGGCACTGAAACCATGAGTACCGTTTGCAGAACTGGAAAGGCTCTGGATGGGTGAGTGAGGAATGAATGTGAAGGCCTGGGACGTTATTATGCACTGCTGTAGACTTTATCAACACTCTACACATAGGCTGCACTACATTAAAAAGTAAGGTACACTACGATGTCACCACAGCTACATCGTCACTAGGTAACAGGAATTTTTCAGCTACATGATAACCTTACAGGACCCCCTGCCCTATATGTGGTCCATCCTTGACAGAAACACCATATGTAGCACATGACTAAATACCAAAATTATTTTTTCACTACTATTTATAAGAGACTAGTCCTTTAAAAACCTGTGAACATTTTCAGCGATTCAGGACTTTTTCATTTAACTGGAGTACCTCTGACATAAACAAGCAAAGGGGAATTCAGTCAGAAGGACTTAGTTCAAATCATAACTGTCATCTACAGTCTCTAGAACTCTTGAGCAAGTTACTTAGGCTTCCTGGTCCTCAATTTCTTCATCAGCAATATGGGAATATGTATCAGGTGTCAACTGTTGTGTATCTGACTGCCCCAAAACTCGCTGGCTGAAAACCAGCACCCCTTATTTGCTGATTGCACTCCGTGGGGCCTAAGCTCAGCTGGGCAATGTGTGCCTTAGCCACTCATGGCTGCAGTTGGTTGGCAGCTGGCCTGGGAGTGGAGGGTATAAGATGGCCTCATTCACACAACTGGGACCTTGGTGCCAGCTGCAGTCTGGCCCTTCTCCATGGACCTCTCATCCCTCAGCAGTCTGGCCTGGGCTTCCTTACACAGGAGCAAGAACATTCCAAGAAGGGAAGGCAGAAACGATAAGGCTCCTTGTGGCTCAGACCCTGGACCTCACACAACATCCTTTCTGGTACATTCTACCAATCAATGAAAGCCACAAGCGGTTAAGAAATGAACTTCACCTCTTCAAGGCCTGCAAAATATTGTGAGCATGTTTCCCCCAGGATGTTCATGCTTTTGCGTATTAGGAAGTAACACATGCAGAGTGTTTCGTTGGAGGGTCAGTTCATGAACTACATGGGGCACACAGAATTGTCTCATCTTCATCCAGCTTTTGTCAAGATTATACATCTTAACAAAGACTTTCTCCCAGTAGCATACATCTAGGTTTTGGCGGCACCTGGAGCCAACCCAACATCTCCTTGCGCTTCCATTCGCCAAGGTGCTCACTATATCATCTCAAAGAAATGTATTTCAAAGTTGGCAATAGTTCCCACATCACTTTTCTATCAGGAAACCTGGTTTGGAAAGATCACTTTACTGTGGGAAGTAGTCTAAATCACAAAGGAAAACACCTGGTCAAATTCATTTATCATAGTGTTAAGTGGCAGCTTATGGAAAATGTGTCAGGCGCATTTTCACTTGCCTCTCTGGTGAAAGGAGCAATGTAGTCAATCACTTTGCCAAACATAATCACCATACACTTATGTCCTTGAAATGAATGTTTGGATTTGGTTAAGGATGGAGTTTCCTCCTTGAATTGATGCTAAATCTCCTCTGATCTATAATGTAGCTGTCCCACCTGTCCAGCCATACAAAGATATAAAGCAGTAACATTGAACAGATAAGGCAGAGATGGAATGGTAGTCTCCGCATTGCTACACTTAACACTGTCTTTTGCAGGAGGATCTCCTCCACCATGTGTTGGGATGCACCACCGCTAGCCACGCTGGTTATAGCCTGTGTACAGAAGGTTGCCCATCCTAATCCTGAGATCAATAGAACAGCAAACCTCTGGCCAAATTAATGCAACATAATTTTAAGAAGCCCTGTTCTACTCAGCCAGTCTACCCTGGGAAAGAGTCTCCCCTCATTTCATCAGAGTCATTGATGTGAGAAAGGAAGACCTGCATTATAGCTCAACTGACACACAATCTCATCGAAGCACAAGCACAGCACACGTAACAGACTTCAAAAGCACAGGGGACACTCTTACTGAACCAATGAGGAAACCGAGACTCTGAGAGGTTGTTACAGTCGCAGAACACCAAAGACTGCTACACACACCACTGAAGGAGCCAGGCATATGTAACCCAGATGCAGTTAACAGCCCTGCCTTGGCAATCAACAGAGGGGCTGCTGGTCTTTGAATGGGTATGGAGTTGTAGCAGCTGGGAAACATTGATAGTGCCTTTTCAATAGCACCATAAACTCAAGCCATTAAAACCCTTCCTGTTCCTGTGTTGAAGGAAAGAGGACGAAGTTTTGTACATGATCCAGACCAGCCACAGTGCCATTCTGATTTGGGAAACATACACTTCAGGTGCTCTGTAGGCAGCCTTCTGCTATTGAGCCAAAAACTGACCTGTGGCACTGAAATGCCACTGGTGGTCTCAGTTACCTCTGTCAGCCACAGACTCCAAAGTGTTCCTCTAACACTGCAGCCTCTGCCACCATATGGCGGCCTGGAGGTCAGAGGAAGAGCAATCCTTCTAGTTCCGCAAGTGTAATTAAAATAAATTTGTATATTATAAAGCGTGGCCAATAGCTTTCCATTTTCTTTCAGACTTTAGAGAGTCACTGTGGTGGACATAACATCTGGAAGAGAAGTCTGGTTAGTGATCAACGTTCAGTGAATGAAGATAGAGTATGCTTTTTGTTTTTCAGAGGTGGAGTCCCACTCTGTTGTCTAGGCTGGAGAGCAGCGGTGCGATCACAACTCACTGCAACCAGAAATTCCTGGGATCAAGCCATCCTTATGCATAGGGAGGTCTGCAGGCACTCTCCGCCATGCCCAGCTAGCTTTTTTACTTTTTGTTGAGATGGAGTCTTGCTACGTTGCCCAGACTTCACTTGAACTTAAGCAATCTTCTCACCTCAGCTTCCTACCTCCTGCCTGAGATTACAGGCATGAGCCACCACACCCTGCCTAGAGCATACTTTTGTCCAGGTCAAAAGCTTGAATCTGGAGTAATGGCTCCAGGGAGACGAGCTGACTCATCATCTTCATGATTTTCTGCCTCTTATTTCTGATTTTAAGACCATGTGCATGCATTCCATGTTACACACAGTCTTTCTATATGATGGTATGGCTTAAAACTAGATTATGCAGCACGGACAAGGTGTTTCTTGATTTTACCATTGAGCCAAAGGTCCTCTGAGTAACCAAAATAGCGCTATATGGTATTGACAGGTCATGTTGTCCTCATTCCCCTTTGGGTCATTGGTCCCAAAAGGCAGGGGGGTCAGAGGGCTTGAGATAAATTGATGAGCTCTAGTATGGAACAGGCCAACACTGGCTAACTCTTAAGGACTCAAAAGTTAGATCTGTTGAATGTTCATGGGCTGCTTGACTCTCTTCTCTCCCTGTTACATGAGAGATTTAAAGGAGAAGGTGGTGAGAAAGTGTCCCAGAGTCCAGCAGGGGTTACCAGCTTCCTCCATCCAGACAGGACAATCCTGTGGGGACAAATGATGGGGTAGGTTCCAGAGTACAGGTCATGGCCCTTCTCCCTTTGCCCAGCCACTACCTGGAAATGCACTCGGAATGTAGTCAGACTGCACGTCTCCAACAGAATGCTCTGTTTTCTGGAGAGAATAGAGCAGCAGACCTGAAGTAAGCCAAGCACTGGTGTTGCCCTTGGCAATCAGGGGACATGATTTCTTAGATTTCTCTGGTTTTACCATTCATTGTATTCTCCCCCAAGCACTAGACAGGCATGTATGTGTTCTTCATATTGCAACCTGTAAATAGAAAATGTGACCCATTCCACGTGAATAATGAGACACATGGTGGTAAATAAATAATCTCAAAATCTGGAACACTTTTTTCTTGAACTTCCATTTTAAAAACCCTTTGACAAAGAGAAATGTGGATTGCTCAGTACTCAAACGACTACAAGTTTCAAAGACCATATGCGTCCTTAGCTCTCTTAGGAGGGGGAGCTGAATTTGATGGCACGTTTTAGTAGATACATTATAGTCAAGGCTATGCAACTGCCCCGAGACCTACATCTTTGGCTCTTGCTATCTCTTCCAACTGTGTTTGCGAACAAGTGGCATGTTCCATCTCTGCTCCATAGTCCAGGTCCAATGTTATAATTCAGGAATTCAGTTCTTGTGTCAGAGCCTTGGATTTGTTTCAGAAAAATTAAGACAATGACTTGAAGAAAGCCATGCCGTTTCCTTGGGGGGAAAAAACTGCATTATGGAGCTGTTATGCAGTCAATTCTTCAGTGCCACTCAGAAGTTTAAAATATATGCTGCCATATCACATAAGGATGCCAACAACCCTGGGGTCTTTATATTGGATAAAAGAAGGTCAATGTTACAGTCACAGTTAAAACATCCTGAAGAAACAGACCAATTCCATTTGTTATAAATGAAGTCTCATCTTGGCAGTAAACCCACAGCTCAGGAGATTAGGGGTGTCACAGAAAGTGCTGGAGGAAAGCTGTGCTGCTTACAGCCTTGACACAGAACACACTCTACAGATCTCAGAGCTTTCAGATTCTCATCATTTTCAGGATTCGTGAAGAGGGCATCTCGGTCTCAGCGCTGCAAGTTCCCATGTCAGCCTGAATGTGGCCCAGGACCTCTGTCCCTCCTTCCTGATATCCGGCCTCCTGCTTTGTTTCTGCCGTATTTACCACCTGAGCTGATCCACCTGCCATGGCATTGTCATAGGCTGCTTTGGGAAATGCATGAAATACAGACAAGCCATCTTGTCCTCAATAAGCCCCTGAGATCTCAGCAGAGCCAAATCCGAGTTGTAGACAAATCCTGGGGTTTTCAGGGCCCAGCTGTGTTTTGTCTTCCAGAAGTGATTAACATGGAGGCCAGGATTGAGTGCAGAGTAAGAGGAGGGCTCCGATCAGCAGGACAGGGGAAAGTGACCCACAGTAACACATGCCTCCCCAGCATTCCTTCCTGCAGATGATTAATGGATGCTCTGGGAGTGACCTGAATCAGTTGTGCTGTAATTACTTATTGAATGTGACCCAGCAGCAGAAGACAAAGGGTTATGTAATATTAAAGGCAGCTGGAAGCAGAGTCCCCTCGGCAGGGCACAAGTAGAAGGGCAGGCAACGACCTTGTGTGGCAGAATTTAATTAAAAGGGTGCCTTTCTGCTCAGAGAACCAGGCATTTTTAGTAGGATAAAATCAGTTCCGAAATTAACAATTATTTGGAAAACAAAAATCAATACATTGTCATAGTAACTCTTTCGACCCACACTGAGGTTTTTTGGAAATGGCAGCGTCCAAGGAAAGAGGTATTCCACACAAGTCAATTTTAAGAATAGCTTAAGCTTAAAACAGACAAAGCTGTTTGCATCATTTATGGGAATATTTATACATTTTCAAACTCTGCTGCATTTGTGCTGCATCAGCCTAGCTAAGCTGGAACTGTATTTCTCAGAATTCCTAGCACTGCCATGTTTTCTATGAATGCTGGCCACCAGGGGCATCCTGTGTGTGATCTGGAAGATGATATACAGCAGCAGCCCGGTTTACACGCTCTCAAGGTCAGTGTAGGGCACCAGGTGCAGCTCACGGGTCAGCAGCTGGGCCCCCCTCCCTCCAACTCCCACTGAGCGCCTCAACTTCTCTGCATCCCAGGCCAGCATGTGAAGCTCCCAGCAAAGGACTCCAGCTTCTTCTGTGTGTCACAGGCAACGTGGAACTCAGAGGCCTGGAGCCTCTGGGAGACTGGCATGGATACTAGCTTGCCCTTGCAGGTTTGAGCTCATCCTTGATTTTCCCCACTGTGAGTCCATCTTTCTTTTCCAAATACCAGCCCTGCTGATTTGAGAGTCAGCACCCACCACTGCATGAGGATCCCTTATCACTCAGAGTTTCTGCTTCTCCGATTCCCTAAACTGATACACATACTGAGGCAGGGAACTTCAGGCCAATTCACACTGACTTCCTAGAACTGAGTTAAAAGGAAAACCCTCCCTCTCCACACCCAAGTAACAAAAGGATCAGAGTGCAGGCACTCCACTTGTTATCACAGCTTTGGAACCCCCCTCCCTCACTTTCCACCGTGTTGCAGATGAGAAATATAAAGTACCTCCGATTGGTCCCCTCCTGCAACCAGTCAGATATCTGCATAGGGTGTAGTAACTTTTTAACTCCACTTCAGCCCCTGATTGATCATGGGCCACTACTTCATTTACACAGGATATAACTAAGTAACCAATGGGAAACTTTTAGAGAGTATTTAAATCCCAGAAAATTCTGTAACCGTGCTCAAGCCTCTTGCTGGAGCCTGCGCCCACGCTGTACTTTCATTTCAATACATCTATGCTTTTGCTGCTTTGCTGTTTCGTTGCTCTGTGTGTTTTGTCCAGTTCTTTGTTCAAAACACCAAGAATCTGGACCACTCATAGTCAAGAGCCTCCACCGGTAATAATACCTTTATTAAACTATGCATGAATGTAAAATTTGTTTTTGATGACAATGTCACTAACATGACCACTCCTGCATTTCAAAGACAAAACATGGTAAGTGTAGGGAAGAGACACCCCCAAAACTCCCCAGAGGTGGAACTGAAGACTGCTTTCTATTTGGTGACTCAAGTTTATCTGTGTCTCCTTTCTTAAGGGATTGGCAAGGCCCCTTTCTTAACACCATTCTCAATCTGCTAGATGAAGTGAAGCAAGATCACCTGGCTTATGGAATGCAGAAATATTATGCTACACAGAAACTCAAGTCCACTTTGAAATAAAGCATGAACACTGTCTCTCTGAATTCAGCAGTCTTCTGAGCACCAACAGTCCTGCAGTTAGCTGAGGTTGTTGAGCGCTTTCAGATTCACTCACGAACGCTTAAGAGACCAGAGAGAGAGAGAGAGAGAGAGAGAGAGAGGCAGAGAGACAGAGGGAGGAGAGAGAGAGAGAGCGGAGAGAGAGAGGGGGGCGACACACACAGCGCGGAGAGAGAGAGGGGCCCGAGCGGGGGGGCGGCGCGAGAGCGGGGAGGGCGGGCGCGGGGGGGG
>CAUYLG010025366.1:0-16283 GCA_963573385.1 Cacajao melanocephalus
TTCTACTGGTTTACAGTGCTTTACACTGTCTAAGGGGTAAAAAAAAAAAAAAAAAAAAAAAAAAAAGTGAGCAGAACAGCCTTCTGACAGATAGGATAATATTAGCGGTCATCTTAGAAACTCAGACCAGCCATAGCATTCCCTTAAGCCAAAGCTTAATCCAGAGCAGTTCCCTAACTCCCTTCAATTCTATGAAGACTGAGAGAGATGAGGAAGTTACAGAAGAAAAGTTTGAAGCTAGCAAAGGTTGGTTTATAAGGTTTAAGAAAAATACAAGGGAAGGAACAAGTTCTGATGTGAAGCTGCTGCAAGTTATCCAGAAGATCCAGCTTGATGAAGGTGGCTACACCAAACAACAGATTTTCAGTGAGGACGATACAGCCTTATATTGGTAGAAGATGCCATCTAAGACTTCTATAGCTATAGAGGAGAAGTCAATGCCTGGTTTCAAAACTTCAAAGGACAGGCTGACTCTTTTGTTAGGGAATAATGCTGCTGGTGACATTCAGTGGAACCCAGAACTCTTTTACAATTCTGAAAATCCTAAACCCCTTAAGAATTATGCCAAATCTACTCTGTCTGTGCTTTATAAATAGAACAACAAAGCCTGAATGACAGCACATCTATTTGCAGTATAGTTTACTAAATATGTTAAGCCCACCATTTAGAACTGCTCAGACAAAAATATATTTTTTAAAATATTACTGCTCATCAAGAATTTGCCTAGTCATCCAGGAGCTCTGAGAGAGACGTACAAGGAGATTAATGTTGTTTTTATCCCTGCTAATGCAACATCTATTCTGCAGTCCATGCATCAAAGAGTAATTTTGATTTGCAAGCCTTATTATTTAGGTAATAAAGTTGATAAGGTTATAACTTACGTAGATAATGATTCTTCTGATGGATTTGAAAAGGATTCACCATTCTAGTGATACCAGAAGGATATCATAAGAACATTCATGACTCATGAAAGGAGGTCAAAATATCAACATAAACAAGTTGGAAAGAAGTTGATTTTAATTTTCATGGATGACTTTGAGGGGCACAAGACTTCAGTGGAGGAACTCTGCAGATGTAGTGAAAAGAGCAAGAGAACTGGGATTAGAAGTGGAACCTGATGATGTGACTGAATTAATGATAATCATCCCATGATGAGACTTTAGCAGATGAGAAGTTGCTTCATATGGATGAGCAAAGTAATGCTTGAGATGGAATTCACTCCTGGATGAAGATGCTGTGGACCTTGTTGAAATGACAACAAAGGATTTAGGATATTACATAAACTTAGTTGATAAAGCAGTGGTGGGTTTTGAGGGAACTGACTTCAATGTTGAAAGAAGTTCTACTGTGGACAAAATGTTCTCAAACAGCATGACTGTTTCAGAGAAATCTTTTGTGAAAGCAAAAGTTGATTGATATGGCAACCTTCACTGTTATTTGTTTTAAGAAATTCCCACGGCCACCTCAACCGTCAGCAACCACCTCCCTGATTGGTCAGCAGCCATCAAACATTGAGGCAAGACCCTCCACCAGCAGAGATTATGACTCACTGAAGGCTCAGATGATTATTAGCATTTTTAGCAACAAAGCATTTTTAATTAAGATATATACATTTTCCTTTTACACATAGTGATATTGCACACTTAATAGACTACAGTGTAGTGTAAACCAACTTCTGTATGCACTGTGAAACCAAAAAATTCATGTGACTTACTTTAAAGAATATGCTCTTTATTGTTGTAATCTGAATCCAGATCCACATATCTGTGAGCTAACCAGTATGTAACACAGTATGTAACACAGTACAGTGAACTCTTGAGCATCGTAGGGGTTAGGGGAACTGATGAATCAAAATCTGTATATAACATTTGACTCCCCACAACGTAACTACTAATAGGCTACTCTTAATCAGACTTATAGATAATATAAACAGTTCACACATTTTTTCTGATATGTATTCTTTTGTTACATGTATTTTTGTTATATTTTACTATATTCTTACATAAAATAAGCCAGAGAAAAGAAAATGTTACTAAGAAAACCATAATAAAAAGAATATATATAAAATTCACTAAGTGGAAATTGATCATCATGAGGATCTTTATCCTCATTGTCTTCATATTGAGTAGGCTGAGGAGGAGGAAGAGCAGGGGTTGATCTTATTGTCTCAGGGGTCATGGTTACCCTGCATGTTTTTTCAAATTGTTATAAATCTCCAAAAAAAAATTGAGTATATTTATTTTTTAAAATCCATGCATAAATGAACCCACACATTTCAGATGTCTGTTGTTTGAGGGTTAACTGGAGTGTTAACTAGAGCCACCATATTAAACATTAGCTCCTCAGAAACTGACAGTTTGTACTCTTTGACTAGCATCTCCTCATACACCCCATGTACCAACCCTTAGCAACCATCATTTTACTGCTTCTGTGAGTTTGACTATATATGTGTGTGTGTATATATATATGTATGTATACGTATACACATATATATACGTATATATATATATATACGCATACACATATACATACGTATATATGTGTGTATATATACGTATACACATATATATACACGTATATACGTGTGTATATGTATATGTATACACACGTATATACGTATATATATGTGTATACATATATATATATACACATATATATATATATTTTTTTTTAAGATTCCACATATAAGTGATACCATAGTTTGTCTTTCTTTTTGGGGTTATTTTACTTAGAATAATTTTTTCCAGGTTCATCCATGTCGTTGTAAATGGCAGCATGGATGAACCTGTTTGAATAATATTTTACTGTGTAACTATACTATGTTTTAAAAATTCATTCATTGATGGACACTTCAGTTGTTCCTCGATCTTGGCTATTGTGAACAATGCTACAATGAACACGAGCATGTGCAGATACCTCTTCAAAATAGTAACTTAATTCATTTAGATCTATACCCGGAAGTGAAACTGTTGAATCTGGTAGTTCTGTGTTTTAAGTTTTTTGAGGAAGCTTCATATTTTCCATAATGGCTGTACCAATTTACATTTTCACAAATAGTGTACAAGGTTCCCTTTTTCCGTATCTTCAACAACACTGGTTATTTCTTGTAATGAGACTGATTTTTATAATGCTCCTCCATATAGTATAATAACATAATGCCTAAGTAAAATTAAAAAAAAAAAATCTATGAGGGGCTAGATAATGAGATGCAGATTCACAATTCTGTAATAATCTTGCTTAACCCAAGGAGAGATTCAGAACTACTTTTCAAACTGTGATTCACAACCATGGTTGAGTCATAAAGTCAATTTAATGAGTCACAACCATTATTTTTGAAAAGAAATAAAGAAAAGAGAATGGAATAGAATAGACTATCATTTCTTATGGCATTGAGTAAGTATATTTTCATAAAATGGTACGTGCATGCATGTGTATGTGTGTGCCTATGTACTCACACATGATTATGTAAGTTTTTCTTGTGAATTACAAAATGTTTTTTATACTTCTGTTTTTTTAAACACACCAGAGTAGCTACATATACAAAAACTTGTGAAAGCCTGCATTTAGAGAGGGAGGGAAGAATGGACAGTTCGTTTTTCTAGGCACTAGTATATAGAAAGGAGAGGAAGATTTGTGATTATGATATATCAATAATAGTTGACATTTATCAAACACATTTAATCAGGCCTGTGTTCTGCATTTTACATGAAATATGTAATTTAATTTTTACAACAGTATCATGAAATGGGGCTATTAATAACAAATATCTTATGAGGAGAAAACTAAGAATTAGAGAAACTCAGTAACTTGCCAAAGATGTCAAAATTTGCACTGGGAATAGACAAAACTCAAGCGTAGGAAAACTTACTTCTGAACCTACGCCTTGAACCATTATGCTATAAGATTTTTAGAGCAAACATTCTGTATGGTGAGTTATGGACCAGTTTATAAGCTTTAACTGTTGCTTAGACTAGTGGTTCAGTGCCCTTGCTGTTTTTGCCCTGCAGTTTCTCAGATCACGCCTTCCCAGGTACAGTGCCCAACATTCACTTCATATCTGAGCTACTACAAGATTCTTTTCTCAAGCTTCTTTCTCTCCTCTGATCTAGCCCGAGTATAGCAACAGGGCGTCTTCTCTAGAGTCTTTGTAATGTTGTCACTCTCTAGTAGTAGCTTTACGTTTCTTAATTGTCTATTTTAATAAAACCAAAATGCCTTGGGAAGTTATTTAATTTCCCTGAATACAGTTTGCTATTCTGTAAATAAAAATAATACTATTTCAGTGTTGAAATGGTCAAAAGAGATAACATCTGCAAAATCAATTTACACATTGCTTGAGAAATGACATGGATTCAGTAAATGAGAGCTATTTTTATTAATATGATAGAATATAATGTGTGTTTGATAATTTATTTAACAAATATTTAGAATAATTATTCTTTGTGATTTATTAGCCTAATTAAGCTTCCAGGCAGGCCCTCTACTAATTTCTCCTTCTTACCTCTTTTAGTTTTCATCTCACATCTATTAGCTGTCCTCCAACTCTGAATTTATCATTCTTGACTTTGACCTTTCACATGTTTAATTCCTCTAGCCTGACATGTTCTCTTTTTTTGTGAGCTATGGTTCTTTTCATTCAAAACTCTATCTAGAACTCATAGCCTTCAGAAAAACTTTTTCTGTTAACATTTTCTTCAGTAATTGTAGCAATTACACTGCCTATATTGGTATATGCTTGGGCTTAGCTGTAACTATAGCCACATATTCTGAAAGCCAAGGAAATATTCTTTGTGGTATGTGCTGTCCCTTGAGTTTGTCTGGCTCTCCTGTGAGACATGAGGCACCCACAGAAAGGTCATGTTTATGAGTTATACCTTTGATGGAGGGCTCTATACAGTTTTCTGAACAGCCAAGCTATCCCTCACAATTGTCAAGCCCTTTGGTGTTTTTGTAGTGTTCCCTCTTGAGAAGGATTTTTGTGGTATCACAAAACCCCATGTCTCTTGATGAGCCCCAACAAAGATGCTGACTTCATTTTCAGATGACACTTCTTGTATTCTTGAACTCCTTTACCATTTATACTATCCAAAAAAATCATCCTAATGTCCCCTACCCCAGCAAGGGAATGACATATTAAATGACATGGCATTTCTATTGATTGTATTGATATATAGTCTAATTTTTATTATTAGGCATTTTGTGATTATTTTAAGAAGCTATGCCCAAAGGTTGTATGGGTAGCCTGAATTTCAAGAGGCTTTAATATCTTGGCTCAGAAAGAATATGATGTTTATTGACTATTTCTCCAAGTAATAGAAGTCTTCATTGAACAGTGAATATTTTCAATGTTGTGTTTCATATTTGTGGGATTAAAAAGGTTATATGCAAAATAAATCAGGCAATATCAGCTTGGCTCAGTCCCATTCCATAAACATCAGCTCACGGAAAGCTACAAGATTGATTTCTCAATATTCAATTTCTCAGTGGAGCAAATAGTCAAGACATGCATTAGACTTTGCTCTTAAAAAAATGCATTAGCATTTGCTCCTTCACGCATAATGATAGTGGCTAGATCTTCAATTTGCTTCGGATTTTCCCCATCTTTTCCATGTCCCGCATTACCTCCAAAGTCAATAATAGTTTAGTGCATGGAAGGGTCACTGCAGTATGAAATAGAACATGAATATATTTGATTTTAAAAAAAACAGTTCAAGTGCTTTGTAAACGATGAGGCTTAATTCTACCACCTCTCAGCCAACACGCCTACTGTGATCAGGAGAAAGTTGGCTCAATAAAACCCCATCCAACCAACTTGTAGAGATAACTTTCCCTGGAATCCCTGTGCTATCACTGAAATCTGGCCACTTCTGATTTGCATAAAGGCATATAACAACACTGCACAGCAGATACATGGAAGAAACTGAGTACTATTTGCAGGGTTTTCTCTGTATGCTTGATACTTTGGGTAATAGAGTGCCCAGGGATGTATATTCCTTCCAAGTATAACGTAAAATTGGAAAGAAATATGCCGGAATGCAATTTGCTTGAGGCAAACTGTCGTTAGAACACATTATTCTAGCAACATTGTTTATATGTGGTTTATATGTCATATCTCTATTTTAAGTGCAGATTATTTGAATACAAATTCAAAGCAATAATTGTTTTGTGTTAAAGACTGAGAAACTGTGCAGTATTCAGTTCATCGGTAGTGAAATCATCAGTGGCTACTGCACAGTTTCTTAGTCTTTAACACAAAACATTATGTGTATTACACCTAACATTAAATAGATACTTTTGCCTTGTAATGAGAGAACACCTCAGGCAGGAAGAAACCGGTGATCACAGCTGTCTGTCTCTCCTCCAGGGGTTTCACCTCTTGTCTGTTTCAGGCTCAGCCTCATCAGCTGCTAGGGAAAAAGAAGGGGAAGGAATGTTATCCAGCTGAGATGGCAGCTGCCACCACCCTGCCTGTGCCCTCCAGCTTTCTAATCACAAGGTGGAAAATTTTCAAGGGGAAGTTTATTAGAAAAGTAAAAGGAAAACAAAACAAAGCCCCAAGTGAAAAGACAAACATAAAGAAACAGACACATTTTCAGATAATAGCTCGTTTGAGTATTAAAGTTTACCCCAGACTGGCTGGCAGTGGCCTGGGCACAAGAAGTCAAGCTTCTATCTGCACCAAAGCTTTTGTCTGACCAAACTACACGGGCTTAAGCTTTAAGTTCTTTTGTCTTGGTCTCACTGTAAGAACCGGAATGATTGTGGAGACCCATGGGATTTTGAATATTCTCCATTAACTCAGAAAATTAATGCTATTCTTCTACTTGTTTCACTTTCTGTGTTCACTTCTAGGAGCTCCGGTGGGTCCTGGTTTGGAAAGAGAAAGGAACAGAATTTTCTGGCCCATAGTGCTTTCTCTAGCCTTTAGAAAATTGAATTCGCTATGATACCAGCATTTATTTGTGAGGTAATCTCAAAGTGTCCAAAATTCCTGCTTCTTTTGATCCATTTAGGACTTTCTGTCTAGCTCTTCTGAAGCAAGTTCATAATTCAGTAGGTAAACTGGGTTTGATTCATAGCTTGTTTACTTTTCTCACCTGGACTTGTTAGCAGTCACCTGGTCTTGTTATTAAGAATCGCATTCCCAAGCACTTTAAATAGTTAACATATGCTTCTTATTTCAGACCCTGCACAAATGGTTCGACCATCCATCAGGTCTTTACTATTTCCTCAGAAATGCTTTTAGCTGTGATCACTCTTGGACATTCTTTGATCTGACCCACTTAAAACCTCCCTCCTGGATTTGACTCACTGTAGTTTAGAACTTTAAAAAAATAAAGAGTTTCATTTTCAATTTTACTTTATCTTTAAAGATTAAATTGCAGTCTGGTGAACCATGAGATTTAGAAAACGGAAAAGTAAACGCAAGTGTGAGATGTATCTTTCATAAGGCAATTAATACAGATATAGACAAATGTTAACACTGAAGATGGATCTCACCCTGTGTGCATATGCCCTTGATGTGTAAGATTGAACTATTTTATTTCCAGAAAGACTTCCTTATTTGTGTCCTACATATAAAGTTGAAAAAAAACTTGAGTACCTGGAAATGAACTTGAGTCAATTCAGTTCTTAATGTTTATCAAATCACTCATAAATCTCGCAGATTATTCATCTTAAAGGATTCTCTTCTCAATTATTTTTAGTTTCCTTGTCACATTAGTCCTGGCTCTTTCTGATGCCTCCTAGACATCTCTCCAGGCTTCACTCTATCCTGTATTTTGTTCCTTGTACTTACATTGTCCAGTTTAATCTTTAAGAATGTTGCTTTTATATTGTTCCTTTAGTTATTTCCATACTCTAAAGGATTATTTCCAAATTACTTCAACTGACATTCACTATCTCTCCTTTACCCTCCTTATATTTCTTAATATTCATAATGTTGAATCGTGGTGTTTGTGACTCCCCACAAAATGAAACAAAACACCTATGCAGTTTCATTTCTGCAGTTTGTTTTATCAGACCCCGTTTGCATTTTCATCCACAATCACCATTCCTTGTGCACTCTGTGAGCCTTCCTGCCTTTGCTCCCATTATTCTTTCACCATAAACATCATCTCCATTTTCAACATATGTAAATCCTATCCCAGCTAAAAGTAAACACTACATCTTCAGACATAAACGATTCCATCTTACTCTTCTTTGTATTTGGGATTCTTAGCAGAGTATGTGCATGTAGTGGGCTACCAAAACAAGAATAAAATAATGCATGAATAAACAATTAATATGAACACTCTGTTGACTCCTTGAAACTGCTCCCTGAAAATACCATT
The DNA here is from genome assembly GCA_963573385.1 of Cacajao melanocephalus. NCBI lineage: Eukaryota > Metazoa > Chordata > Mammalia > Primates > Pitheciidae > Cacajao > Cacajao melanocephalus. The sequence continues at coordinate 8,334 of CAUYLG010025366.1, forward strand.
TTTGTCTCTCAATCTTTTCTGAAGTTATTTTATTTCCTCAATGTTATCTTTTTCTTCCTCTGTTAACATTCAGGGCTAACTGAGCTTTGCAAAGCCTTCTCTCACTAGGATTCATCATATTCCTTCCCTGAGTTCTCATAACTAACCGAGCCATACCACACAATCTGGCCCTTAATTATGCAGTCTTTTGCTGTTCTTCAGTTGTTTCTAAGTGTGTAAATCTCATCTGCCCAAGCTGACAATTCTCCATCTTCTCAAGGACAGAGATTGTGTCTTCACTATGCTGCACAAATCTATCACAGTGCAAGGTCAATGGAGAAAAACAGTCGTTGAGATGACCCTCCAGCTGAATGAAGTCAGCCTTCAAAACTTTTAAAAATAGAATGTTGACCTTGCCAACTGAGAGCGTGGTAGCCAAAGCATATGGATCGTTCTTTCCTCAACAACAGAAAATCGCAGCACACCAGGCTCTTGTGACAATATGTCCTTGAAGTGACTGCTATTTGCCTCCTTTCAGAACTGCAGTTGAGTGATGCGTTCATAGAAGGAAGTCTAAGGCAACCATTCCCAACACTGGACTTTACACCAGCTATTTCAGAATATACAGATAACTTGTTAAAATACAGATTGCAAGCTTATATTGGCTTATGAGAAAGTTTCTCACCTTAACATCTGTTTCTTCTAATCCAGACATTCTCAAGTTATGCCATAAATATGCTGCCCAAGTTTTTATTGCTGGGTGAGTAGTGGCAGCATTGTGTGGTGGCCAGGAGCATTGCCTCTGGAGGCTATCTGTGGGCTTGCCTTCATCTTACTTGCTTAAAAGGAGTGTACATTTGATCAAGTTACCTGTTAAGCCTCAGTTTCCTCATTTGCATAAGGGGATATTAAGTGACTGGCTCTTACAGTTGCTGTGCAGGTAACACACACATTTAGGAAACACACTTAACACTGCCTAGCTCAAGGTGACAAATAAATATTAGCTATTTTTACTACTTAAAACGGCCCATTTTAGGAAGTACAAATAGCTAATATTTATTTTATATGACTCGCGCTTTTGCATAATCTGTAGAATGCTGAAATTACTACACAGTTCAAAGATAAAGAAAAACTTCCTTAAAATTCTACTAAAATTATGTATTTGTTTCTATCTCTAGAACACATAGTAGGTTATGGCAATTTTAATTGATTATGAAAAATATGGTAGATTCTGTTTTATCAGATAATAAGAATTAACTTGATTTTTTTTCCTGTTTTTTTTTTTGCTTATCTGAAAGTTTAGAATTGAATTTAAAAATTACTCACTTAATCCATATTAACTGGGGAGGATGATATACTTCGCATTCACCAGTATGAATTTATGTTCTCATTATTTTTAATATAATCTTATTCTCATTGGGCTCAAACTTTTTTGATTTAAAGAAACAAGCTCCTTTTAAAAGGTAAATAGTTACTGAATCTCCCCAGCTTGTCAGAAGTTGTCAAGTTGTTTTTAAATTTTTATTTTTTAAAAGGTAATGCATTCATGTGGTTTAAAGTGTGGTACAATAAAATAACTGTCTCTCCATCCCTGCCCCCATCTACTCAATTGTGAATACTTATTTTTATTCATTTGTGTGTATACTTTCAAATTTTCTTGATGCATAGAAAAGCAAACATGAATACATACCATTTCATACATTTTACATAAAAAGTAAAATGTTCTGCATAATAATTTGCATCTCATTTTTTTATCTGAAAGATTTTCTAGGGATCTTATGTTAGTGGGTGAAATGCTGTTGCATTCATTTTTACAGCTGCACATTATTTCATTATATGGATTTCCATGTGTATTTACCAAGTCTGTTTATTTTGTTTACAGTCTTGTGTTATTATAAATAAGTGCAGTGAGTAACCTTAAACATAAATATTTGTATATATGCATGTATATCTGTTGGATACGTTCTCTGATATTACTTCTTTGAAGAACATTTATTTGTAATTTTGATAGATACTATCCAAGAATCTTCCATAAAAGAGCATATAAGAATATATGAGAATGTCTGTTTCTACAAATTCACTGATATTTTTACCTTATTTTTGGATTTTGCCAATTTGATAGGCTTAAGAAAGTTGAGATTTGCTTTCTTCACATATTAAAATGTGATTTGCGTTTTCCTTTTATTAACTGCCTGTATATGTGGCCTTTGCCCATCTTTTTAAAAATTGGGTTGTAAGCCTTTTTAAATCAGTGTCTTGGAGTCCTTTATTTATTCAAAAGATTAACATTTTATTTCCCCCTCCTGGCAGTTTGTCATTTTTCTTTTGTGAACTTTTTATTTTAAAAAGTTGCCAAAGTTTGTTTTTACTGGGTACCATTCACACAGGAATTGTTCAAATGAACTTAGCTAAAGGCAGTGTTTTCTGGAGGAGCAAGTTTTTATCTTAGTTGCAGGAAGCCTCAGGCTTCCACAGGTCATGTCTATGGAGTTTCTTGAAATACAGTATGGTTACAGGTTAAATGTTAAAAATGCATGTTTTCCATCTCCACTATGCCATGCCAGAAGGCTAAACCCAAGGATGGCACAACAAGACATAAATATATGTAGAAATGTATACAAGTTTAAAAAACTACCCATCAAGTAAATAAAGCTCTTAACTATGGGAAAGGATTTTACATTTCTTTCATTTCCGGTTTTCTATTTTTGTGTCTCATTATTACTCTGTGCCAGTAGATTTCCCATTTTTTAAAAGTATTTGAGCTTTCTTCTTTTTTTTCTGCAAAGGGAACTTTATGAGGTGCCCTGAAGTGGAGCTTCTGTGGTTGAAGGCAGGATGGAGGAAATGGTAGGCCCTAACACCTCTGTGTTCTGCTCATCTCTACTTTCTCTTTCTCCTTTTCATTCTGCCATACCTGGGGGTCCAGATGCATCCAGGAAGAACCTAGGACTCCCCTGATGTACTTCAGAAATCTTGGCTATAGTCTACCTCCTTATCTTAAGAATGCTGTAATGCCAACTCTTTCTTCGAGGAACTTTGTGTTTTTCCAAACCTATCTACCCTTGCTTAGTAGAAATGGCTTTATTATGTATAATGTCAATCAAACATCTTGCATAATTATCTTTTTAATCTACTTTTTATTGAAATGGAAATAATGTCTCTATAGTAATCAGATTCATAAAATTTCTAGCAATTTTGTGGTAGGGGGGTACCTTTAAGACTACTATATAAAGCTCATACCAGTGGAGGAATTGCTTCTCCAGTATTTCTATCCCAGAAACACATAGTCTAATCATACAAAATTAACTGCTCCACAGGCAGCTGCTTTCATTTTGCTCCAAGTCTTACTATTTGAAACTTTCATCTTGTATTGAACCTTCTTGTACCTTCCACCCACTGATCCAACCTTGGCTGTCTGGAGCATCACAGAATAAAATTCACTTTTCTTCAATAAGCACAATTATTTAAAGACGGCTATCACATCCCCTGCCTTATTCTATTTTCCCATTTCAGTTCTCTCAGTTAACTTTTGTTGTTCCTTCTGCTGTATCTCAAATTGGGGAGACAGTAATAAAATTCTGACTGCTGTCCTCTAGGCTCATTCCAATGTGTCAGTGGCTACTCTAAAAAGTGGCAGTGCCAAAGGAGCACAGTACTGTATGTGGAGACTGGCCGGTACATAGAACATAAGACTGGGTAGTCCATGTGATCTAAATAGTGCTTTTTCTGATCTTTTCCTATTTTGCTTTTTGTAAGTCTTTAATTTGCCTTGAAATCTGAATCATCCAAATTGGTCATGGAACAGTGCATAAAAAGTTTTGCCTATCCAGACTGAGGGGACCTCAGCCTTTGAAGCTAGAATAGTATCTAGTGATCACTTAGTCTAACTGGTTCACTTACAGATGGAGGAAATTTTAGCTAGATGTGTCGAGTGGGACAGCTTTCTGAAAAATTCACATCTTCCTTAAGGAATATACACAACGGGACATTCAGAAGGCCTGTAGCCATATGTCATTTAATACTCTCTATAATAACCCAATTTCCCCAGTGCCACATGTGGTAGGCAGAACAATGACCCTCCAAAGATGTGCATGTCCTATACCCCAGAAGCTGTAAACATGTTACCTTAGATGGCAAAAAGACTGTGCAGATGTGATTATGGTTCAAACACCCCTGGGTTATTCTGGTAGGCCTGATCTGATTACATGAGTCTCTAAATGTAGAAATTTTTTCCTTGCTGCAGCCAGAAAAAAATGTGACAAAGGAAGAAGGACCAGAGGTAGGAAACATCTCTGGTCTTGAAGGTGCAGCAAGGAGGCAACAGCAAGGAGTAAGGGCAACATTCTCCCCCAGAGTTTCCAGAAATAAATGCAGCTCACTCAGTCCCTTGAGTTTAGCCCAGTGATGCCACATACTAGATTTCTGCCCTACAGAACCGTAACATAATGTGTATTGTTTTAAGCTACCAAGTTTCTGGTAACTTAGCAGCAATAGAAAATGTACACCAGACAAGCCCAAATACTAAGCCAAATGCATTCACAGCTTTTCGGGCCCCAAGCATTAAAAATATGTAATATGTGCAAAGTATTATGGAGCCAAATTTCCCTTGTTTGATAGCCATATCCTCATAATGAGCTAGGCTCTTTTAGAAATTGCATTAATAACTCAGGGTACCATTTAGTCATTATTGCTTCAGTGTGTTAGCTCTTATCCTGATGATGATGGCCTAAATCTTCTAAGTCACTCCCGGGGAATTGCTCCTGTACTGGGAAAAGTATCAATTTAGATTAATCTTTCATGTTATCACTTTTAGGAAGCATGTTTGTAGAGCATTTTGGAACCCTCTCTGTTTTACACCTGGGTTCACATGGCACTCGTTTCCATAATAAAGGCCAATTTAAACTAAGTATGTTTCTAAACCAAGTTAGAGTTTTATTAATTTAGTAAGTGCTTGGAGACAGCACAATTTTCCTTGAGAAGTTGAAAGCAATGGAGACTGCTTTAAGGCCTTTTTCCAAATATGTAGTTTCACAAATGCACTGCCACCTGGGTATTCCTTCATGGGTTGGAGCAGAGATGTGGTTGTATTTCATGGCCTTAAGCTGCCTTTCGAAGAACAAATAAATCTTACTAGTTGTTATTTTGTGCTAAGTAATGGATGTATATTACTGAACATATATTTCCACATCTAATCATCAGAACTCTATGAGGACAGTATTCTGAAGCCCCATTTCAGATAAGGAAACAAATTTGGTGAGAATAAGTCATGTATTCAAGTGCACATAATTTATAATTGCTGAAATGAGACTCACATGATGACTGGTCTCACCCCAAAGCCTGTGCTCCATCTGTTTCTACATGTTGCATATTCATTTCTTCATACTATAGTCTCTGGAATGTGATGGGAACTCTGCAAAGTTTATTATGTGGATAATGATTGAATTAATGAATAAAGCCTAGAGAGAGATAATAAAGAACTTGTGCTAGTATCTTCACAACAGTGTTAGGGAAAATTGATATTTTTATAAAGTCATTATGAAGATCTAAATAAGCTAAAAAACACTGAAGCAAAAAAAAAAAACCTTAAAAAAATACATGTAATGTTTTATATCTCCATTTCACCCTCTTTCCGCCAATGGTGTAAACACACACACACTAATATGGTTAGTGGATTTGTTTCAAGTACAGTGCATGCCTCTGTAAGATGGGCAATGCCTTGCTCTCATCCAGAGTATGAAAATACAAAGATTCCTGGGTAGAACAAGGAGACAAGATGAATGCTACACAGTGGTTTAATGTTAGCTTTAGAGCAGCCTTTCACACAATGCTGAAACGTTTAGCTGTTGTAAATTGTGTGTGACAGGTAAGCTCTGAAAAAGTTAAAGAAAAAAAAGTCACTGAATTAAACTTTCTTAATGTGGTTTTCAAATTGTTTTTTTTTTTTTTTTTTTTAAGCAGCTGAACTCCTTTTTACAAGAAAAAAGAAATAGAACTTAGTATATAAAAGTTATAAGGATGACCTGCTTTGAATGAAGTGGGGTAAAGGGACCCAGAGCCTCACCTGCTCAACTCCAATTCCCAAGTCACCCACTATTGAAATTCTAGTGCTCCAGAAAGCCCAGTGCAAAAAATACTATATTAATAATTCTACCTTTTGCAGAGTTCTTCAAACTATAGTAAACAGAGAGTGTAGTGTAGGATTTACTGTTACATGACATTTATCATTTGACTCTTACAAATGTCTATTTTATCACTGGAAATACCTGATATTTCCAAGGTCATTCATTTTATGAAAATACACATGTTTTATTTCCTGGAGATCCTAGGAATCAAAATGAGATGAATGTTTTCAGATAGCTTTAGTCTAGGGCACATGGAGATTTTCTTGGATGTGAATTCTATTTCATATGTGATATGTCAGATACTTAGCATGGAACACACAGGAAAGGGATACTATTGGTTTGTCTCGTAAACAGGACATTCTCAGTACAGATTTGCTGGATAGGTGGTTGAAGTGCATTCATTGTTCTTTGATGAAAATCATCAAGTATCAGGTTCAAAGATGAACAAATACCTTTTTAAGATAATTATCATTGACATGGTTTTCTGCCCCTTCATTATTTGTTCAATATTAAAGTAAAGTGATAGGGCTTTAAGCAGATTTTCAGCTATAGCTTTTAGGGATTTCAGCTAAATACTAGAAAATATAAGACGTTTTCTAGCTAATTCCTGCTACTGTGTATCTCAGCAATTACTAAATGTCAAAGAACCATGAAATGATTTGTTAGGCATGATAATTACTTGATCCTCACAACAACGTTGACAGGAATTACAATTATTTCTGTTTATATAAGAGAAAACTGACACCAAGTGAGGTCTATTAACTTGTTCGAAGTCACCAAGTTTGTAAATGTTAAGGCTGGGACTTGAGGTCAAGTCTTCCTGGCTCTAGAACCCTAATATCGACAGCCTGCCTGCTTAGAGTTATGGCATAATTTTCGAAGAATTTCCAGTGTTCTATTTTGACTTGAGGCATGCTTGAAATTACAATTATGCCAAACAACAGTGAAAGCATATCTAGTACTTGATCACAAGGAAAACTTATTCTACATTCTCCTGACCATGGGGAAAGACTTGCATTTTGGTAAGCCAATTGTTGCTTACTTCTTCTCTGACATAACACACACTCTTTCTAGAACCCAAAACTGTTTCCACAGGACTATAATGCAAATTCAGATACCTTTCTTTATGGACCTTGAAGTCGGACTGTTTAGCAAAGAATATAGTCTCCATTGTTTTGGAAAGCCAGCTGTATCACTGGAGTCTACTTTTTTTTTATTTTTTAAATTTTTTTAATTGTCAAATAATAATTGTACATATTTATGGGGTACAAAGTATGGTTTCCATACATATAATGTATTGTGATTAGATCAGGGTAATTAGCATATTAAACATATCTATCATCTCAAACATTTATCATTTCTTTGTGTTGGGAATAGTCAATATTCTCCTTCCAGCCATTTTGAACTATATAATACACTGTTATTAATTATGATCATCCTACAATGGTATAGAACACTAGAATTTATTCCTCCTATCTATCTGTAATTTTAGAGCCTTTAGTGAATCTCTTGCTATCCCTCTCTTCCCCCTGCCCTTGCCAGCCTCTAGTATCCTCTGTTTTACTTTTTTTTTTTTTTTTAATTTTTATTGTATTTTAGGTTTTGGGGTCCATGTGAAGAACATGCAAGATTGTTGCATGAACCTGGAAACGATCATTCTCAGCAAACTGACACAAGAACACGAAATCAAACACCGCATGTTCTCACTCATAGGCGGGTGATGAACAATAAGAACACATGGACATAGGGAGGGGAGCACTACACACTGGAGTCTACTTTTATTAAATCTTTTACAGTCAAGAAATCTACGGCACGTTTTTGCCAGTCTCCCTGACGTTTACATGGATGT
>CAUYLG010025367.1:0-59488 GCA_963573385.1 Cacajao melanocephalus
ACTGCTGAAATTTCAAGATGAGGGTTGAGGGTGATTATTAGAGCAAAGTCCTGAGGGATCTTCATGCTTAAAACTTTAATCATCCTGGCCGGGTGTGGTGGCTCACACCTGTAATCCCAGCACTTTGGGAGGCTGAGGTTGGCAGGTCACAAGGTCAGGAGTTTGGCACCAGCCTGACCAATATGGTGAAACCCCATCTCTACTAAAAATACAAAAATTAGCTGGGCGTGGTGGCTTGTGCCTATAGTCCCAGTTACTTGGGAGGCTGAGGCAGGAGAATTACTTGAACCTGGGAGTTGGAGGTTGCAGTCAGCCGAGATCACACCATTGCGGTCCAGCCTGGGCAACAAGAGTGAAACCGTCTCAGAAAAAAACAAAAAAATAAAACTTGAATCATCCTTTGAACATTGTTCTTTTTTCATTTTTAGTTACTCAGTTATTGAAATTCTAAGTGTTCTCCCTCATCAGAACTTTGCTCTTGCTGTTTTTTCTGGTATAGTGATCTTCCCCAAACTATTCACTTAGCTTACAATCTTACGTCTTTTAGGTGTCTATCCACATGTCACTTTAGAGAGACTTTTCGGGCCACCCTATCTAAAATAGTCCTCCCCACCTTGGGTACTTTCTAGTCCTTTATTTTTCTTCATTATACTTAACTACATATTTTCATGTTATAATTTAGTTTTACATACTTATTTGCTGGTTTATGAATTCAGGAATTTGTCTTTTCTCCCTACCATGTCCTCTGGGCCTAACACAATGCCTGGCTTATAGTAGGCACTCAGTATACATCTACTGAATGAATAACACATGTTAAAATTACTGATCGGGCCAGGCACAGTGGCTCATGCCTGTAATCCCAGCACTTTGTGAGGCCGAGGTAGGCAGATCACCTGAGGTCAGGAGTTTGAGACCAGCCTTGCCAACATGGCAAAACCTCTTTTCTAGTAAAAATACAAAAATTAGCCTCGTCTGGTGGCATACAACCATAATCCCAGCTACTCGGGAGGCTGAGGCAAGAGAATTGCTTGAATCTGAGAGGTGAAAGTTGCAGTAAGCCGAGATCACACCATTGCACTTCAGCCTGGGGGACAAGAGTGAGACTTCATCTCAAAAAAAAAAACAAAATATTACTGATCTGTTAAATTAAGTCCATGCTCCTCAACTTGATCTTCAAGGTCTTACACAATAAGATTGTAGTTCAGTTTTCCACTCTTTCATTGGAAAATAGAATAGAAAGGAAGTTGTGGATGGATTATGGAGTACCTTGAATATAGACTTTGAAATTGTAGGGCTGGAGCTATGGCTTTAACAGGATCAGTGAAGCTGCAGATCCTCATGAAGTGTGTGTTCTGTCCAAATCATGAATGTGCCTCAGAGGAACAAGGAATGCAGTTACCCTAAGAGTTCCCAAGAAGAGAGTCCTATTATAGTAAATATCTTTTAATAATATAAAGCTAAACCAAAGCTTATCTCAGGTGGGATCAAGAGGAGGTGCTGAAACCTAAAGGGCTCCTTCACATCTGCATGTTGTCCCTCAAGATTTGTATCACTGTTCCATACAGAAATCTTCAGAATCAGTTTTCTGCCAAATGACTTAAATGTAAACTTCAGTCCTTTACCTTGTTAATCCCACTCTTTTTTCCACTTATGTCTTAATATTTCTCTACATGTAATCAATAGCCAAACCGAACAAACTTTTTTATTCTGAGTATCTTCTTTTATGCCTCTGTCTTTTTTTCTCATACTATCCCTCAATGTAGAGTTTCTTCTGTTTTGAATAAGTCTATGAGAGCTTGACCCTAGCTGCTAAAAATACCTTCATTCCCATTATAAATGTGAAGGTTGTCTTCCTCTTTGAATTGTTGTTTTGGTCCTTGGATGTCTTATCTCTATATATATTATTGGCATTTGTATATTTGTATACTTTACCTTTTCATTCTATAAGCATCATAATAGAAAAACTTTCTCTCAATTAAAAATCACCATAACACTTAATATAATTCCTTTTCCGCAGGTATTCAGTTAGAAGCTGTAGAATTGAATCGAGTCCCTTAAAAAGGACTTTAAGACCTTCCAAAGAAAGTTATAATTTAACAGAAGACTATTCTGCCATTTTATTAGAGAACGAGTTTTGCAATGGCTTTTTTGCAACTAATTATTGGAGGAACACGGAGAAGTTTTTAATTTACACGAATATTTTCAGTAGTATTTTCTATATCTTTTCTGTGCCCCTGCCATCTCCCAGTAACTACTGGCAAGCAGTTGCATAGCAGGTACAATGCAGTCAACACTCATTTTCCTTCATTCTTTTCTTTCTTTTCGTTCCAGCTAAACTTTCTTTTTCTTCAGTTTTTAAGTTCAAGGGACACATGTGCAGGTTTGTTACACGGGTAGACATGTGACATGATGGTTTGCTGCACAGATCATCCCATCACCTAGGTATTAAGCCCAGAATCCATTAGCTATTCTTCTTGATGCTCTCCCTCTCCCCAGGCCCTTGACAGGCCCAGTGTGTGTTGTTCTCACCATGTGTCCATGTGTTCTCATCATTCAGCTCCCACTTATAAGTGAGAAAATGTGGTGTTGGTTTTCTGTTCCTGCATTAGTATCATTTTCTAATAATGTGAAGAGAAGAGCACCATTTAAAAATGTTAAACTTAAGGAGACTGTTTAGAGAAACAAATCCAGGAACGTTGTTAGAGTTGATTAAGAATAAATTCTGGTTGGCTGCTGAGTAAATTATAAAGTGAACAAAATACCCAAATAACACACCTATATTATAACCACCTCAACTACTGAGTTAGCTATTTTTGTGCTCATTTGACTTACTATTTGTCATTAAATCTTAAAAACATGGGCTGATCTCTCATGCAGACAGATTGAGCCATATGCCCAACTGTATTATTTTCTGTAGTCAGGATGTAAAAACAAGCAGAATGAGTTTATCAACTGAAGAAGGGCATAGCATTTTCATCTGTAAGGACACATAACAGTGGAAAAAAAAAAAAAAAAGAACATTTCAAATTAACAACAGGGTATTTTTTTCACCTCTAGGGACCAAGAGGACCAGATGGTCTCTTAGGAGAACAAGGTATACAGGGTGCCAAGGTAATCATTGATTTTTCTCATTTCATATGCAGTTAGATTTTATTGAGCCCATATGTCCTACTGGTCTAAAAAATGATATATTTCCTTATAAAAGTATGGGTCTAAATTTTCTCTTTGCCTAAGTATGAAACACATAAAGTTTTTAGCACAGAGAGATGTTTTCTTTTCAGTATTGAACTATACACTACTATCTTTTTTGTATGTTAGTATATGCATCTTTTTTGTATGTGAGCATATGTAAGACCATAATTCACATTCTTACTAACTCACCTGGCTTCAATACTTTGTTAGGGTGAAAAAGGAGTTCAAGGAAAAAGAGGGCCTCATGGTCTTACTGTAAGTAATCAGACATTTCACATTAAAGATGAACACTTTAAGTCTTTTTTTTGTTTTTCTTACTATGATTAATAGTTTTGGAGGGGACTACTTGACTCAAGCATTTTCTTTCTTGTGTAGGGTAAGACTGGAAACCCTGGAGAAAGAGGAGTTCAAGGGAAACCAGTAAGTAATAAAAAAAAATAATCAGGCTATGAACAATTTTTATCTACTATTTTTAGGGGAGAGGGGTTGCTCAAACAATGTTCGGGGGATTTTTTGACAAAAATTATATGTATTTGTAGTATACAGTGTGATGTTTTGATATATGTATAAGTTATGAACTGATTACCTCTATTTGCTTTATTCTCTGATACAACTATTATATAGAGCTCAGTATACTGGACTAAAAGAATGTAAGTTCTTGTTCTCCTTTAACCATTGGGTCATTGTTTTATTTGAGCAAGTTGCTTACCTATTCTGGGCCTGCATTGTACCTATCCATGGTTATAATTGTTACTTTTACTTTAGTTATGATAAATTAGTTTTACTGTGAAACTCATTTCAAAATAAAATGGTGTGACATATAAATAATGAGGCATTAATAAAGCTAACATAATAAGTAACTTTTTTCAAGCCTCTTGCCTACTTTTCTTTTAACCCAACTTGAATTCTTTTTAGGCCTTTGGAGTGTAGAGCTGTGTGTGTCATCATACCTTCCCATGGCACTGCTTAAGAGTTGTTCGTATTTTATAACACTAGTTATTTTTCTACCATTAAAAATCTTACCAGGATTAAACATTTTTTCCCTGAGAGGCAACAAGTTCTGTGGTTATCATCACTAAGTAAGAGGAAAAAAATGTTAAATAAAGATTTACACATACATGCATACTTACACATAGACACATTTTAAGCTTCAGTATATGGGTATTTTTACTTTCATTCAGAATTTTGATTTTTAATGATGACATTTTGATTTGTTATATACACATATATGTATAATATGAAGTTATAAAAATAGATAATATAAGTAGATTGCGGCTCAGGAGACAGAAAAGGATAGGATAAAAATGTTTTAGCTGCTGTATTAATAATTGTCTATGTAGTAAATGTCACCGCATTTGCTTGCTCCTTTTTGAAATCCACTGCCCTCTGCCTGCTGTTTCCCACAATAGCATTGTATTTAACAGTGATCCAACCTAAAATACCAGGGACCTAAGACAGAAAATAAATGACTATGTCTGGGAAAGAACTTGTATGTGGCATTGTATTATTGATTAACGTTATCCTCAAAGAATATTACTTGAGTTTTAATATTCATCATCTGAGTTTCTGTTATATCGATGTAAATAGTGTTTGTATGGATTATGACTACTTTACTATATACAGTGCTGATACATTGCAGTGAGTGAAAAGTTTGGAGTTCAATTTCATTCCTCTCATTTAAAATAAAAAATGAGGCCCAGAGAAATAAAATTACTTATTCATTTTGTACATTGTTGACCTTCCCTAGAATTTTACCTTCATTTTCAGCCCATCAAAGTATGCTTGTATAAATGTGATATTTCATGTTTGACTTTGTCGATTAAATCAAAGATACTAGAATCATTTTGTAACCTTACCCTATGGCAAACATGTCTCGTAGACTACTGGAAGAATTAAGTTACCTTAGTGCATGACATGGTTGGACGTTAAATATGAGTTTATAATACTTGTTGAGGTTTACTTAGCTCTATACCTACATTGTTTCCTTCTTGATTGAATTGAGATCTTGGGGAAGCTGGGAACACTCAATTGAAAAAAGTCAAACAGACCACAAAGATTTATTTGATCTTTCAGCACAGTCTTAGTGTCTCTAGTCATTTATGTACTATCAACACCAGGCAGTGCTGTATAATAGAAAGATAAATTTGAAGTCAGATTGACCTTTGGTCTCGTGTACGCTCCTAAAACCCGTGTAACCTTGTTTAAATTGGTTAGGGCTGGGCATGGTGGCTCATGCCTGTAATCCCAGCACTTTGGGAGGTAGAGGCAGAAGGCTCTCTTGAGCCCAGGAGTTCAAGGCCAGCCAGGACAATGTAGTGAGACCCCCCATCTCTAAAAATATATATATTTTTATTTGTAAAATGAATTTTTAAAAATGGTTGGGGTAAGAGTTCTAATATCCCCTCCATCTCTAAATTATCATAATTTTAAACCAGGAATTAAATGAAAACTGGCAACACATAGTGCTCTGGTAATCCAGATAACTAGTAAAAGCATATTTGTCTGTGGGCCAGCACTGTTTCCTGTATAGTACTTGCCTCCCATATCTCGGACTCAAGAGAAAATCAGGAAGAAAGACTGCAATCCATTGTGTTATTAAGGTGTTAAGGCCTGGATCACTATTTTAGGTTCTCTAAATAATATAAAAGCTATCATATATAACTCATACATGACTGAGATTTTTAACTAGATATTTTATCACTTTATGAGATAGGGGTGTAAAAATTCTCCAACTATAATTTTTGTATTTCTCTATTTCTTCCTTTAATTCTCTCCAATTTTGCTTTATGTATTTTTAAATTCTATTGTAAGCATATTCACATTTATAATTATTATGTCCTCCTGATCAACTGATCCTTTTTTTGTTAAAAAATATTCTCTATTTATCTTCTGGTAATACTTTTTACTCCTAGTAATACTATTTGTTGTGAAGTTTCTGATATTAATACTAATATAAAGTTTCTCCAAACTTCTTATTCTTGCTACTTACATGGCATATCTTTTTCCTTAATTTCCTTTCAACCTATCTGTGTCTTGATATTTAAAGTGAATATCTTATAGTTGGACCTTGCATTTTATTCATTCTGGCAATTTCTGCCTTTTAACTTGAGCATTTGTTCAATTTCAATGTAATGTAATTATTGATATGGTTAGATTCAGGTCTTCCATTTTATGATCTGTTTTTCTTTGTGTCCTTTTTGTTGTTACTGTTCAATGACATCTGTTGGCATTGAATAATTTTGATAATTCTATTTTAATCTGTTTATTGGCTTTTTAGCTGTATTTCTTCTCATTATTATTTTCTATGGTTATTCTAAGTCAAGGGTCAGCAAACTTTTTCTGTGAAGTGCCACAAAATAGGTATTTTACGTAAATACTTAACACAAGTATAAGAAACTTGCCAACAATATAGGTCCATTTACTAATACTTTTTTATGCTATAATTGTTTTATGTATTATATCTGCATATATTTTAAACTACACATTGCAAAATTATAATTTTTGCTTTAATATAAATATATTTTCATAATATATATGAAATACATATTTTAGAGATGTTTAGTGGGGAAATCATGTTTACCATTTACCCACATATTCGCCATTTCTGATGCTGTTCATTCCTTTCTAAAGATTTGTGTTTCCAAATGGTGTCACTTCCCTGTAACCTATAGAAAATCCTTTATGTTTATTGTGGTAAAGTCTACTAGTACATATTTCTCTTAGTTTTTGTTTATGAAATGTCTTTATTTCTCCTTTACTTTTGAAGTATAGTTTCGCTGGATGTAGGATTCTAGGTTGACAGAGTCTTGTGGGGGTTTTTTTGTTTTTATTCAGCACTATAAAGATAACTTGCCATTTTCTTTTGGCCTCCAGTATTTCTGATAAGCAGTCCACAGTATGTGTGTGTGTGTGTGTGTGTGTGTGTGTGTGTGTGTATATCTAGATATATACATGTATATATATCTAGATATATATATCTAGATAGATACATCTAGATATATATACATATATATCTCGAGATAGGTCTATCTAGATATATATACGTATATCTAGATATACGTATCTATCTAGATAGACCTATCTAGATATATACGTATATCTAGATATACGTATATATCTAGATATATAGATATATACATATATCTAGATATATGTATATAGATAGAGATATCTAGATATATATACGTATATATATAGATATATATGTATATATAGATATTTTATATATATGATATCATATATATATAATATCATATATATATATAAAATATCATTCTTCCCTTGTATATAATGTATCATTACATTGTATTGGAGTCAATCATATTAGAAGCCATATATTGGTTTTGCCACTTACTAGCAGTCTTGGCTTTGTACAAATTACTTCTCTGAGCTTCAGTTTCTGTATCTTTGATATGGGAAATCTTTCATAGTTATAATAAATGTGTAACAAATGGTATCTATTATGTTCCTAGCACAGGCTCTCAATAAATAACAACCAAAATAGTCATTATTATCCTCATTATCATAATTACTAAGTTGAGGTCATGGAGTAGGGAGTTCTAAAAGCCTTAAAGATAATTTTTATTTTACTCCAGCTTGTGCTTTTCCTCTTTATCCCCAATAAAAATAGATTCCGTTTAAATTATTTTGTAGCTTTGCAAAAGGGCTTTTGTGCGCTATCAACAGCATTAAAAGTACATGGTAAACTTGATATTATTTGTAAACATACTTTACAAAGAACATTGGGAAGACATTATTTAAAGTTCTGAAGTTTTCTGTGTATATCAGTTGGTCTACTAGGCACAGAGAGATTCATTATAATGATCCTATCTCTTAATTAAGGAGTCTGGAGTAAATAGGCAGCATATCATTTACATGACTGAAACAGGGCCTGAACCAGATGGGAGTCCATAATTATACATATTTCGCTTTCTCTAGCCAGAGAAACTGAACATAGCATTAATGATTATAACTTAGAAGATAGTGTGTTTCTAACAACTTTGAATATCTTCTAATTTAATGTCATATTTTTTGAAGCTTTTAGTGTTTAAGATAAAATGGTAATTGTGATTAGCTGTATAGTTATCAACTTTCCCAAGACCAATAATGTAGAAGATGCAACTTACAAATGGGTCATCGTGTTATGTATTGTCAGTAGTCATCAGTGTCTCAGGCACAGTAAATGCTCAATAAATCTGACTGAGCCGGAGAACACTCAGAATTTGGTTTAGTGTTCTATCGACTTCATATCTGAGACTCTCTTTTATGGTACTACAAAGAATGTAAAGACAGGGAAAAAAGGAAGTTGCAAGGTTCAGTATGGTTATTTCTGGTTATCTAGGTTTTAAGGCTCTGTGCCTTGCCAGGGTTTAAGGGTATAAGTCATACTTATTAACACATCACAAGGACATTATTATTTTTGGAAAAAAGAAACTTTATATCAACATTAAAACTATAAAGAAATCCAGATTTAGAATAATTTTGGATAATTATTTGTCACAATATAGGAGTGAGGATTAAATAAAAATAGAGGTAGATATAAAGAACTCCTACAACTCAAGAGTTTTTGAAAAAACAACCTGATGGAAAAATGAGCAAAGTACTTGAATAGACATTTCTCTAAAGAAGATATACAAGTGGCCAGTAAGCACATGAAAAGATGTTCAACATCACTAGTCATTAGGGAAATGTAAATCAAACCATGATGGGATACTATTTCACAAGCATTAGAATGCTGTTATATAAAAAAAAGAAAGAAAGAAAATATTGTGGCCAAGGATGTGGAGGAACTGGAACCCTTGTGCATTACTGGTACAAATATAAAATAGGCGGTCTGCTATGGAAAACAGGTTAGTGGTTTGTCAAGAAGTTGAACAGAGAATTACCATATGATCTATCAGTCCCACGTCTAGGTAAATACATAAATAATTGAAAAAAGGGATCATACAGATACTCATATACCCATGTTCATAGCTGCATTATTCACAGTAGCCAAAAGTTGAAAGTAATCCATATTCCTTGATAGACGAATTGATAAATAAAATGTGAGATATGCATACAGTGGACTCAACCTTAAAAAGCAGGAAGTTTTGACACATACTACAACAAGGGATGAACCTTAAAGACATTATGCTAAGTGAAATAAGCCAGTCACAGAAAGACAGATATTGTATGATTTCGCTGATATGAGGTACTTAGGGTAATCAAATTCACAGAGACAGAAAATAGAATGGTATTTGCCAGGGAATAGGAAAAAAAGGGGTTATGGGGAATTAATGCTTAATTGGTACCAAGTTTCGGTTTGGGAAGATGAAAAAGTTCGGGTGATTGTTGTACAACATTGTGAATGTACTTAATGCCACATAACTGTACATTTAAAAAGTAGTTAAAATAGTAAATTTTATGTTATGTGTATTTTACCACAAAAGCAAAAAAAAAGCAGAATAGCAATAGACAGAAAAGTTGGGTAGAAGGATCCATAAGGAAAGCTAAGGTAAGGAAACTGTCTAAAACATCTTCACACACCACATTTCCTACAAGTTTTGCCTTTATTTGTCCAGGGTTTACAGGGACTGCCTGGAAGTACAGGTGACAGAGGACTTGCAGGAGAACCAGTAAGTTTATCTTCATACTTTTCTAATTGTGCGTTTCTCATAATGTACATTTACCTTTACATTATTGCTCTGCTGTGCTGTAACTAGTATGTTTTAGAAAGCAATATTTATCAAAGACACCATAGACTAATTACATAGAATGAAAATTAGTAGTTTTTAGTGCCTTTCTGGTTTCATATAGTTAAATATGGTACTGTTTTTCTGGAGCTATTAAATCTGAGCATATTTCTTTTTTCAACAAAGAAAACTCTGTTTTATTGAATCTCAGATTCTCTTTCTGAATGACTTGCTGTTCTTATAATTATTACATTGCCACACACACACAATCACATTTATGAGGCAATTTCTATAATTAGAAGACCATATAGAGAGAAGCCAAATTCTACATCTGATGGGCCAAAATGTGCAAACATGACAGAAATGCTGTTATATCAACATTACAAAAACTTATATCAATACATAAACTTATGAAATTGTTATGAAACAGTTTCATAAATATGATTCAATTATAGAGTTTCCATGGAAGGTAAGTTGTGACAAGGAAAGACCTTGTCACACCTACTTTCTTACAATTTATTCTTTATTGCCAATGAAGTCATTCTTCTGGTTAATGGTGTTAGATGTAATGTGCTATAATGTGCTTCTAAGATATACAATACAATATAGTCTTTCAAACTATTTCATTGATTTTATTGTCAGTTCACACAAAGGTTTACAGGTGGCCTTTGTATGATTCATTTGGTTCATAGCAAATGGATAATTCTAATAGTCAAAGAGCTATTTTTACCATAGCTTTTTCTTCATTTATATACTTAACCTATGATATAAGCTCTCAAAACAATAAGTAAAGATTTGACAGTACATATAGTTCTTACCAAATAATCTTAGATATGTTGTCGATTTTTTTTAAACTAAATCCTTCTTGGTTTTATCTCTATTATGTATGTCTTAACCTGCCATTCCAATTCTGATATTTATCTGACCTAAAATAATGCAACTTTCTTTAGCATTGTTTATTTAAGTATATTCCCTAAAAAGTCTGTAACTTGCTTGAAATCAGAGACCATTTCCTTTGTCTTTGTAATCCACTTTCCTGGTATAATGTCTGGGGTGTGTGTGTGTGTGTGTGTGTGTGTATAAAAGTAAATACAAGATGGCATAGAAAGGAAGCAGGTGACAAAACACACACAGCTTAATGAGGGCTATTGTCAACAATTTTTATTTTTATCCTTAGAACAAAGAATGTTATTAAAAGGCTGAGGCTAGCTTTATTATCAGATTATTTAGTTTATTATCTGATATCTATTTTGTAAATATCAGTCAAATCACAAAATGGAAAGAGCCAAGAGTAGCTGGCTATTGTAATAATCCAGATAAGAAACAGCAGTACATTTTTTATGAGCAGAGAAAAGAACTGGACAGAATGATTCAAAAGGAGATAAAATCAATAGGAAATAAAGATTCTGTATGTGATGCATAATTCTTAAATTTCTGGCTTATTAAAGAGTTGATGGTGCTATTCACTGAAACAGGAAAAAAAACACAGAAAAGTAGGTTCGAGAATGGAAGATTATAAATTCAGTTTATGCTGAATTTGAAGTGTCTTTGAGAAACATGAAGTTGGCAGTTGGATTCAGAACAGAGGAATGACTGAAGTTAGAACACATTGGATTCATTGCCTCTAGGAAGAGTATAGAAGACAGAAAAGAAAAAGATCTGAGGCTGAGGCTTAAAGGACTATAGCATTTACAAAATACTTGCAGAAAAGGATGAAACTGCACAAGAAGCTGAGAGAATAAGAGGAAAATCAGATATGTAAGTTAGGAGTTTCAGCCATAACCATAACCCATCTTAAGATATTCATAATAATATTAGATCCCCTTAGAAGTATGTAGGCATAAGGTAGGATAGGCAAACTACAGCCCTCAGTCCAGTTATGCTTCTGTAAATCAAGTTTTATTGAAACACAGCCATAACCATTCCATTATACTACAACAGCAAAGTTGAAAAGTTTTGACAGAGACCACATGACCCACAAGCCTAAAATACTTACTGTCTGGCTTTTGGGGAAAGAAAAAAAGTTTTCTGACCTCAGATGTACATTTTAATCACATATGTACAAAAAGAAAATGTCTAATCAACCCAAACCTGATAATAAATAATGTCCCTTGGTTTATGTTGTGTACAACTTGCACAACTGTACCCAGTCACCCTCAGTAAAAGGAGAATGGTAGCATTTGTTTATTCTTTCTTTTATTATTTTGTTCATTTATTCTTTGATTTCAGAAAACAAGTTGAAAAAAAACTCCTGAACTGAATATTGTTAATATCTCTAAGTATTGAAAACTGCCTTTAAAGAGGCAACGAGGGGAGTGCTATACTCTAAAATTAATCTTCATAATCTTGCTTTATAATATCCCCTGTAAATTTAAAAATATTATTTTCTAGCTACTCTTTCTTAGATTCCAGAAGTCATTTCCACTTACCTCAAAAATAGTTAATAGAATTCTTATGTTAACTGAAAGTGTATAATAAAACTTCACTCACTTTCCCATTAGATAACTTTTAAAGATAAACAAAGTGGCAACAGTCTTAGAGACAAAAGGTAAGAGTACCCTGTATCAGCATCTCAGTAGAATTTTGACAATAACAAAGTCAAAGAAGCAGCCAAAATAAAGCTGAAGATAATTTCACTGACAAATATAATTGTAAAAATCTAAACAAAAAATTAAGTAAAATTTTATCACAGATATAAAGAATTATCCACCTCAGTGAAGTAAAAGGAAGAATTACAATCAAGGAAAAGTTATTATTAAAAAAATCTATTAATATATCACAAATATAATGAAAAATACAAAAACAAGTAGTCTAAAATTCAACAACCGTTTTTGATTCTTTAAAAATCATTGTATGGAAGTTCCTAAGTTTAATTAGATCCCATGTATCTATTATGGCTTTTGTTGCCATTGCTTTTGGTATTTTAGTCAGAAAGTCTTTGCCCATGCTTATTGCAACCTCTGCTTCCCAAGCTGAAAGAATCCTCCCCCTCAGTCTCCAGGTATGCCAGCATACCTCTCTAATTTTTGTTATTTCTTGTAGCGATGGTGGTCTCTCCCTGATGCCCAAGCTGGTCTCAAACTCCTGGGCTCAAGTGATCCACAGCCTTAGCCTCTTCAAGTACTGGGATTACAGGCATGAGCCACTGTACCTGGCCACAGTGGAAAGTTTGAATTAGTATTTTCCTTATCCTCTATGTGTTAAAAGGAAACTAAAATATTAGTATATGAGGGAACTATTGTGACACCTTTAAAATTTATAGACTTGTAAACTTTTTTGATATCAACATTGGAGGCAAATAAATTATTAAATATTCCTTTTAAAAGCTGAAGGGTATTTTCCAACAGTAATCATTATTTGACGGTTCCAGGGAATGGCATCTAGAATCTTAGTGTAAATGTGAAATGTTATGAACTGTGAGAAAGGAGATTGGCATTTAATTAGGTTGCAGACTATTTGAAACAATAATAGGAATGACATTTATAAGGGGAGGTCTCAACTTCAATGCAGATCAGTAGCCATTGGTCATTAGGTCAATAGTTGTTGACACTAAGGTTTTATTTCAAGGCTTTGTAAATAGACACTTTATTCTTAATATAAATTCATAAGTTAGTTGGAGACTTGACATTCCTATAATGGACAAAAACGTACATGTGTGGTATTTAAATGGTATGGAGACATATGAACTCAAATATGAGTTGTTTTTTTTTTTTTTTTTTTTTGAGAGAAGTCTTGCTCTGTTTCTCAGGCTGGCATGCAGTGGCAGTGTCTCAGCTCACTGCAACCTCTATGTTCCAGATTCAGGTGATTCTCCTGCCTCAGCCTCCTGAGTAGCTGGGATTACAGGCGCACACCACCATGCCTGGCTAATTTTTTGTATTTTTAGTAGAGACAGGGTTTCACCATGCTGGCCAGGCTGGTCTTGAACTCCTGACCTGGTGATCAGCCTGCCTTGGCCTCCCAAAGTGCTGGGATTACAGGCGTGAGCCACCGCACCAGGCCTCAATTTTTTTTTTTTTTTTAGCTTTAAAAGTATTGGCTAGATATGGTGGTTCACAACTATAATCCTGGCCAAAATGGGGAAACCCTGTCTCTACTGAAAATACAAAAATTAGCCAGGGATGGTGGCATGCCAGGAAAATCACATGAAACCAGGAGGCTTAGGTTGCAGTGAACTTAGATCACGCCACTGCACTCAAGCCTGGATGAGAGACCTAGACTCCGTCTCAAATAAATAAATGAACGAATGAATGAATGAATATATTATTTAATGGAGATTTTAATGTCATTTACATGGAATATCACCCCATATATTACATGGTAATTGCTTATGTTGTTAATACACAAATATGAAATCACTTGGAAGAGTTTTTATATTATGTGCAAACAAATGAAACAAATCAGTAGTGTCTTTTTGACCAAATGCACTTTAGCTGTAATACAAATACACCAATCCCTTTGAATTACCTAGTTAGACTCTTGATCTTTTTTTTTTTTTTTTTTTTTTAAAGCTATGGGATTCACACTATATTGGCCAGGATGGGCTTGAACTCTTGGCCTCAAGCAACCTCCCACCTTGGCCTCCCAAAAGGAACCACCGCGCTTGACCTGCTTTATCCTTTAGATAGCCTTCCACTCTTTGTTACCTCTGTTCTTACAATGGACTATTTTAGGGTCACTTCATCCTTTCTTCAAGATAGCTTTCTGGCCTGGCACAGTCGCTATTATCCTAGTACTTTGAGAGTTCAAGACAGAAGGATTGCTTGAGCCCAGTAGTTCAAGACTAGCTGGGGCAACATAGTAAGACCCTGTGTCTACAAAAACAGAAGAAAAGAAGATAGCTTTCTGACTTGCTTCTCAGACCTGTAAGAGCTTGATTTTCTGGGGGCTGCGGTAAGTCAATACTAGACGAACTGTCAGGACTAAGAATCAGTAGATCATATTGAAGACAGAGAGCAATGACACATAATATTTTCAAGAGGAAAAAATTGAAATTGCCAGTTAAAGCAGGTGAAAGTCTGTATTAGTTATCTGTTGTCATAAGAATGCTGTGTAACCGACAACCACTGTAGGCATGAGTGATATGCAATAAGCGTTTATTGCTCATGCTTCTTAAGTCATATGGGGTGCTACCTAGGTGGCTTTACTGAGCGTAGCTGGGTTTACTCACAAGACTGGCTGGCTGCTGATCTAGGCTGGCCTCAACCATATTAAAACCCTGCTCTGTTCTACCTGTCTCTAATCCTGCAGCAGGCTATCCTGGGCTTGATCTCATGGTGAAGAAAGGGGGGCAGAAGAGAAAATAGTCCCCTAAGTCTCACTCACCAAAACAACCCCTCCACAGTGCAAAACTAAATAGCAAAGAAGGTGAAGAATTGGAACAAACTATGCCATCTATCACAAAGCCAAATTGAGAGCATGCAACAGTGAAAAAAGAGAGCTCATGAACTTTCTTAATTTTAATTTTTAGTATTTAGAGATGGGATATTGCTAGGTTGCCCAGACTGTTACACAGGGAGTATTCACAGGTGCAGTCAGTGTTCTCTAAAGTCCCAAACTTCTAGGCTCAAGCGATCCCCCTGCCTCAGCCTCTAAGGTATCTGGAACTACAGGCAGCTCTACCACACCTGGCTGAGCTTTTATTTTTATTCCCAAAGGTGTAAGCTCCCTACTTGAATCCTAATGGTGTGTATTTGTTAAATTTTTATGTCATTTGACACCACCCTCATTGTCAAAGAAGAGAGAAATTTATTGCTATGGTAATTTGCTTAACAATTTCAGTTAATATTAGTATAAAATTCATAAGCCCTTTTTCTGTATGACTTTTAAATTATATGTGTTGACTTCTTATCACATTTTCTAATCTTTATTGTCCTAAACCTCTTTTTATTACCACAGGCATATAATACTCAAATATTTTCCTTCTTCTATTTTTTTCTTTATTTTTCTCATTAATTTTTTTTTTTCTTTATTCCAGAATGTGGAGTTTTTTTAGTCTCTGAGTAATTGGAATCCTCCACAACCACCCTAGAAAATATTAGTATTAGAAGCTTGAAAAGAAATCGAGCAATTAAATCTTGCCCCATAATTTTTTTACTGCCATGTTATCACTTGAATACCATCAAAAAGATTTTTGAAATATGTTGTTTAGTTTTTCCAGGTGGTTCTCATTGAGAGGAGTAGTCAATTACATAGTCAGTCTTTTACAATTGTTTTTATAATTTTTTATAAATTTTTACAATTTTTCACAGTTTTTAGGATTGGAAGTTCTAACACTATAGAGCTTTTATATCTGTTGAAGCATATTAGTGATCAAGTAGAGCTTTTAATCTTACCCTGTTCCAAGGTATGGACTATAATTTAATTCCTTCATGTATGCTTAAAAGTTATACTATTTGAAATTATATTTCTGAGAGAGAAAATTGTCAGCATTTAGTCAAGGTTAGGCTGTGGTTTACTTAGAACACCCTCCTTCCGAGCAAACACCCACATACAAATACACATCGCAGTAAAGATATAGCCATACCCATAATAAGATCTAAAGAAAACCTGCATTTACTCCCCAGGGCTGCTATAGGTATAAACGTAGTGTGACAAGCAGCAAGATTGCCTTGCAAATGGAACTAAGGCCAAAACATGCTCAAGAACTGTATCTGCAGTATCCCAGTGTGACACCAGCTACCAGCTGGGTTCTGAATTGAAGACTGTAGTAATGGTACAGAGGGAGGCATGATTAATGGGGCAACTATAACTACCTCTCCCCCAACACACATATTAGGCACAAACTCAGAGAGAGGAAAAACACTTCCTTTTGAAAATTAGGATGCAAACTACAACTCTGCATTTGAGTATAAGCAAACTTGTTTGCATCTTAGAAGCTATGGATTGTTGTCTTTGATTATCCTTTACTTTATCAAACATGTAGCACACTTTTGAGCAGCTTTTACTCAACTCACTAGTAGTAGGTTGTGCCAGTTTATTTTCTGAGACATATCTGAAAGCAAACATGGTGACATGGAAAAATTCTCTCTGTGATGGGAATTAAGATTATCCTCTTTCTCTTTCTCCGTCTCGTAGAAAATCTTTTTAGCATTTTCAGTATCTTTAGGCAGAAATTGATAATCTGGGAATGGGTTTTGGGGATCTGTAGACCCTAGGAAATTATGAAATGTTATTTGAAATTGTGAACCCGATACAGCTGAGACAGGTCTCAGTTAATTTAGAATGTTTATTTTGCCAAGGTTGAGGACTTGCAGAGACAGTCTCAGGAGGTCTCTGATGACATGTGCCCAAGGTAGTCAGAGCACAGTTTGGATTTATACATTTTCGAGAGTCTTGAGACATCAGTCAACATATGTAAGATGAACACTGGTTCTGTCCAGAAAGGCGGGACCACTCAAAGCTGGGAGGGGGGGCTTCCAGATCATAGGTAGATAAGAGATAAATGGATGCATTCTTTGGACTTTCTGAATAGCCTCTTCAAAGGAGGCAATCAGATATACATTTATCTCAGTGAGCAGAGGGGTGACTTTGAATAGAATGAGAGGCAGGTTTGCCGTAAGCAGTTCCCAGCTTGACTTTTCCCTTTAGCTTCATGATTTAGAGGGGGGGCCAAGATTTATTTTCCTTTCACAAAATTTTTCTGAGAAAATGCTCTAACAGATTTTAAAGAGGCCTGTGTTTCTTTCTCCCCAAATAACTGAAGGATACCTGGAAAATCCCCCAGATATTTGAAAGCTAAACAGCAAACATTTAAATAATCTATAGGCCAAAGAGGGATATTTTTGAAAAATATTTTGAACTAAATAAAAATGAAAATAGAACAAACATATTAGCATTTGTAGGATACAGCTAACTCAGCAAAGTTTAAATCATTAAATACTCTTACTTAATGTATGAGGAAAAAAGATCTCAATCAAGGATCTAATCTACTACCTTAAGAAACTAAAAGGAGAAAAAAAAAGAGCAAATTAAACCCCATAACACATAGTAAGAAGGAAATAATAAAGATGAGAGCAGAAAACAACCAAGTTAAAAACAAAAAACCAATAGAGAACCATCATTAAAGCCAAAAGCTTGCTCTAGAATTAGGATTTTAGTGAAAACATTGTATACAAGATATCACTGAAAACCGACTATATCTACCATCTACAAACAAAAAGTAGACTATTTACAATGGCAGCAGAAATTACCAAATTCTAGGAATAATTTGACAAAATATGGGCAAGACTTTACACTGAAAACCATATGTTGCAATGAGAAAAATTAAAGAATAATGTATTAAATGATGGTATATATCCTGTTCGTATATTGGATGACTCAGTACAATAAGGGGGTTGATTCTTCTGAAATTGTAATTCTAATAAAAATTCTACCTTTTTTTAAAAAAATTGATCAATTGACCGTTAAATTTTTACAGAAATACAGAAGTGTCAAGAATAACCAAGACACTTCTTTTAAGAGATAGAGTATTGCTCTGTTGCCCAGGCTAGATGCAGTGTCCTGATCCTTGCTCACTGCAGCCTGGAACTCCTGGGCTCAAGGGGTCCTTCTGCCTCAGCCTCCCCAGTAGCTGGGATTTCAGGCATCAGCTACTACACCTGGCAATCAAGACATTTTTTTTAAGAAGATGAACAATGCAGGGTAATCTGCTCTACTAGATAAGAAGGCTCATTAAGTTATAGTAAAGGCCAGGTGTGGTGGCTCACGCCTGTAAATCCCAGCACTTTGGGAGGTTGAGGAGGGAGGATCAGTTGAGGTCAGGAGTTTGAGACCAGCCTCAGCCATTGAATGAGATCCCATCTCTACAAAAAAAAAAAAAAAAAGTTCTAGTTAAGATACTGAAGTATTAAGTATTAGTAGCACAAGTATAGAAAAATGGAACCTTGAAAGAGAAACAGGCCCACACATATACAGTCACAGTATATTAGAATTCACAGTATATTAAAATTCACAGTAAACAATTTTACCAGCCACTTTTCTCCAACTGCTTAAAATAACATTATCAAAACTAAATGTAATATATATTTTGGAAGTTTGGAGAAAATAAAGGAGTAGAGGGGTGTGTGTGTGTGTGTGTGTGTGTGTGTGTGCACGCTCGTCCTTGGGTCTACATTTCTTATTTTCACTTTTGATAATTCAAAACATATGTGAGGCTGGGCAAGGTGGCACATATCTCATGTCCCAGATACTTGGGAAGCTGAGGCGGGAGGATTGCTTGAGCCCGGAAGGCGGAGGCTACAGTGAGCCAAGATCATGGCCATGGCACTCCAGCCAGAGTAATAGAGGGAGATCCTGTCTCAAAACAACAATAAAAAAAAAAATATGTGAGTACTACCTTTGCTAAGAACCCAGTTTAAAAGTTAAGAAATTGAATTTCTAACTGTAAGCATTCTGATAACCTTCAAAATTAACAGTAATGACAAGGAATATTGATCTGCGAGGAGTTCAGATCTCCTTACTTTCTCTCTCAGGCCTCCACAGAAGATACATCTCCAAGAAAACATTGATAGTTGGGGAGCTTGGTTACAAATTAGTGAGAGAAATACTTTGTAGTCTTACAAAGATTTGTATGGGCTGACTCAGAAAAGTCTCTATGATATATTAGACTAGAAAAATAAAGTAAAAATAATACATTTAGTAGTCCCATCTGTAAGTAAAATAGATAATAGATATGTAAATAAATGTGGTTTTATGCCTTTCCTTTTTTTTTTTTTTTTAATTTCTGGAAGGCCACACAAGAAACTATTCATATATGACTTTGTGGAGAATGGGACTAAGGATGTGGAGAACTTTTTGAAAAATTTTATGCCTTTCAGTTCTGTTTCAGTTTTTATCATATGCAAGATTTTACAAGAAGGGATAATTTGATTAGTACTCAGAGGGACAGATCACAGTGAATGGGACTGAAGAGCCAAATCCAAGTGCCTTAAAAGGCAGTAGCAGTCTGGCAGCTATTGAAGCAATGTGTGTTCTGGTATCCTTGAAACTGTTCTGATATCCTTGAAACTATGTAACCTTAACCCTAGATCATGCCAGCTCTTGCAGGCTCTAGTAAGGGCTTTGGCCTTCACTCAGAATGAGAGGGAAACTATTTAATGGTTGAATGCAGAAGGAGAAAATCTAATGCAAAAAGGAAGGATTAGAATGCAGGAAAAATAGTAAGCACAAAACATTGATAAACGTGGGTAAATCTAATCTTTAATAGCATAAAATAAGAAATAATAGTGACTAATACGAAACAGAAGTAAGATGGAACTAAAATACAAGTCCACATTAAGGTATAAAATGAGGAAGGAATGATAGATTTTAAAGCATTTTAAAATGCATGTCATTGTTCAGAAGGATTTTAAAGCCATAGATATATTCACTTAAATTGAATATAATTTTAACAATTTAATTGTGACTACTGAAAGAAATAGAATATATGACTTAGAATTAGGTTAATGGAAAAGGGTAAAAAAGAAAACTATCAGTTGAGTAAAAGGCTGAAAAATATACAGAAATAAAAGAAACAAAAATTAGATCATGACAAATAAAAGAAAGTTTATAATAAGATAGTAAAATCATTCCAACAAGTACATCACTGATCACAATAAATATAAATATACTAAACTGGCCACTGACATTTTTCGGTTTGCATAGAATCATTGACTGAATTCAGCCTTGTGTGACGTACCTGAAATAGAAGGACAGATAAAGTATGAAAGTAAAAGAATGGAGAAAAAATATTTCAGGCAAATACCAATCAGAAGAATGCTGACATAGCTATATTAACATCAGACAGAATAGACTTTAAGTTAGAAAGCATTATTAAGGATTGTGGAGGTCACATAAAGGAAGGCAAAGAATTATGATATACCTTATGACACAGCCTCAAACTAATAAAGCAAAAATGGATAGAATTATAGAGAGAAATGAACAAATCCACTATCAAAATGAAAGACTGTGATGGTGAAGAGGGTCAGTCAAGCCAAACTGGAAGTATATCCTTTAAGACTACTTCTCTTGAGACATTTTCTCAAATATAGCCATTTATGGCAAACACAATCATAGAATGACAAAGATAATAGTGCCATGTTTTGCAAAATGAATTCTTGCTTTCTCAGGTAATTAACTTTTTTTCCTGGTTTTACATTATAAACATTAACATTAAAACCAATATACAGAAAGAGCCTAATTAACTTGGAGTTCAGTAATATACTTTTTTATTATTAGGACTTCAGTTGAACTGAAGATTATTGTTGGACTATATATAAAGAATTTCTCAGGCCAGGCACGGTGACTCACGTCTGTCATCTTAGCACTTTGGGAGGCCAAGGCTGGTGGATCACCTGAGGTCTGGAGTTTGAGACCAGGCTGACCAACATGGAGAAACCCCGTCTCTACTAAAAATACAAAAGTAGCTGGGTGTAGTGGCGCATACCTGTAATCTCAGCTACTGGAGAGGCTGAGGCAGGAGAATTGCTTGAATCTGGGAGGCAGAGGTTGCAGTGAGCTGAGATTGCACCATTGCCCTCCAGACGCCAGCCTGGGCAACAAGAGTGAAACTTTGTCTCAAGAAAAAAAAAAATTTCTTACTACGAAAAGTAATAATGCATATAAGATTATAGATTTAATTACATTTTTAAAATTATTTTTTAAAAATAGATGTGGGGAGCTTCCTATGTTGTGCAGGCTGGTGTCCAACTTCTGGCCTCAAGCAATTCTCCCACCTCAACTTCCCAAAGTGCTGGGATTACTGGTGTGAGCCACCATGCCTGGCTTCTACACTAATTATTTTTTTTAATTGTGTTGATTAATTAAGCCTTAATACTAGGATGCTAGGATTTTAGTTATTCCGTATCCCTGAGAGTAATAAACTTTTATTATTTTTTGAAATTCTGTAGTTTGAAGCTTATTTTGTACTATAATCAGATTACTATAAATCAGAGAGGTCTTATTCTCTTCGTTTCATGTAGATATGAAGGATTTTTTAAATTGTTAATAAATTACTTACAGTATTCCTTATTGGAAAATGGGAAAACCTCAGCATACCTAAAAGTGAACAGTTCTTTCTTTTTCAAAGAATTTAAAATATGCAGACTTACGACACTAAAATTAATTAACAAGGCCAGTGTTTAGGTCATGGGTAGGTAGAAATTCTATCTGCTGTTCAAAAGCTTAAGACCCTTTCAGGAAAAATAAAAGCTCTTAGGAAGGATAATAGACTTGATTAAATGATTCATTCTTAGCAAATTGTGTTTGCATTTTTTATCCCCTGTATTGCCAGGTGAAGATTTTGACAGAAGCATGGGAAATGTAGAGGAGATTAATGAGAAAGTTAGGTTGAGAAAGGGGCTTTGTGTAGTAGAAATTGGTGGTGTCTGAGCAACAGAGCTTTGAGTTACAAAGCTGTATTTTATTCCTGTGTGTTGTTCATGCTCATCTCTCATGCATAAACAAGCCTTGATTTTGTTTCTCACTTTTTGGTTATATATTAACTGTTCAAACTGGATCTCATCTCAAGGTATCATCTTTTTAATAACAGATTTGTGTGAAGGTTTAGCCTGATATCAAGATACAACATTACTGTTCAATCTGTTCTGTGGTTGAATCATACCTTTCTTTATTTTGTAAATAGCTAGTAAAAAACCTCTTTTTAATATTAAGTTGTCAAATATTTGATAGATTTAACAGTCTGGGATATAATCAAGAACCAAGAAGGCAATGACATCTTTCTCTGAACTTCTAGAATTGGTGTTACAGTGTCCATACACTAAAGCACACACACACACATAACGCATAGGAAAGTCTCCCAGCTTTAACATGGCTAGTCCTGTGGTTTCCCACTTCAAAGAAAATTAGACCAAGATGAGGGAAGAATATAAAAAAGATATCAAAAAAGAGAAAGCTTACACCTTAGGAATAAGGGCAGGACTCATAAAATCACCAAAATTTGAAGAATAGGAAACACTAAACATCAAAAGAGTTAGTAATCTAAGTTTATTTAATGAATGAAGGTGAATGCAGGGGAATACCCTGCTAAGCTTGGATAAAGTCAATAAAAGCAGAGAAGAGATATAACAGCCTAAAAATACTGCTCAAACACTAGTGAACATTTACAATGGTTAACCTAATTAGAATTTGCCTTCTTTAGGTACATGTTCTGTGTCCTTAATTATGAAACCAGAAAAGTGTGACATACACTTTGGGAATATTTTCTTGAAAATATTTTCTGATAGTTTTGGCACCCAAGAAATTAGTTTCATTTGTCATCAAAGTTTAGCTAGATTGATGTGCTGGGAAAATGACAAATTGCTGTGTAAACCTACAGATTTGTCCTTTTTTATACATTTTCAGAAACATATCCTAAACCTGGTTATCACATAAAATATAATTTCTAATGTATTACAGACTCACTCTCTCCCCCCATACACACACACACACACACATCACACACATACATATTTTTTTCTTTTTTTTTTTTGGAGACAGGGTCTCTCTGTCACCCTGGCTGGAGTGCAGTGGTATAGTCACAGCTTACTGCAGCCTTGACCTCCTGGGCTGAAGAAATCCTCCTGTCTCAGCCTCTTGAGGACCTGGGACTATAGGCAAGCACCACTATGCCCATCTAATTTTCTCATTTTTTTTTGTAGAGACAGTTTCACTATATTGCCCAGGTTGGTCCCAAACTCCTGAGCTCAGGCTGTACTCTCACTTCAGCCTCCTAAAGTGCTGGGATTACAGGCCTGAGCCACTGAGCCCAGCCTATACAAACTATATTTAGCATGAAGGATCTTTGATAATTTAATTGTGAGCACATACATATTTAAACATATAATTTTATATTTTTATAGGATAATTGCCATTATAATAAACTAAGTGATATTTAATCATAACTCTTATGAGTTATGATTAAAATTTGAACCAGGTAATCTGAACCAGATAATCTATGATTATCAATCTGAACCTGGTAATCTATGATTAAAGCATTTGAAAAATAAACATGAATAAAAATTAAGGCTGGGTGCAGTGCCTCACACCTGCAATTTTTGCAAGATCCCAAAGATGACTTTTTAAGCCCAAGAGTTTGAGACCAGTGAGGGCAAATAGTGGACCCTGTCTCTACAGAAAATTAAAAAATTAGCTGGGCATGATGGTACATGCCTGTGTTCCCAGCTACTCAGGAAGCTGAAATGGGAGAATCACTTGATCCCAAGAGGTTGAGGCTGCAGTGAATCATGATCATGCCACTGTACTTCAGCCTTTGTGACAGAAGGAGACCCTGTCTCAAAAAATAAAATAAAATACAAATTAATTATTTTTGTATGTGTCACAGATGAGTAGATTAAAAAGTACCTTGATGAGATTACCTTTCCCCAAATCCTTTCTTTGGACAGGTAAACAACCAAAGCAGTTTATTTTCTCATATTATCGTAAATCTTTCAGAGATGGAGATTATATCCTCTTAATATTTATAATGTATGACATTATATTGTGTAACAATTTCTAAGTATATTCTACAAGTAAACCTTTTAGATACTTTATGGAATTCCAGTACCCTTTACTAGTATTTTACCAACCTTCCTCTTTATGTAATGCTTCACACTATTTCTTTACATTTTTGATTTATTTTTTTCCAGTCTTTTTGTGAAAGCAAATGGCTACATAGATATATCTGCTTTCTTTTTTACAGCTAACAGTATAACATTTGTAACTTCCATTGTTTGTTCCATCATGTCTCTTGCCTGATAGACCCAACCATTCCCTTATTTTTTGACATGTAGGGTTTTCTGATTTCTCAGTTTTATAAATCTTTGTGCATAAACTTTTCTGTATTATTTTCTTACACATTTTCTGGGGTTCGTTTTTGGTTTTTGTTGTTGTTGTTTTGAGACAGGATCTGGCTCTGTCACCCAGGCTCGAGTGCAAGTGGCACGATCTTGACTCACCGCTGTAACTGGGGGGAGCCTACTCAGCTCCCAGTTCAGAAGAGGTTCTTGGCCTCTTACCCCAAAGAATAGGGAAAGGGGCCCTGGAGGTGTGGTGAGCTTACTGTTCAAATAAATATCATGGACCCAAAGAGTTTTGTGCAAGAGCAATTTATTAGACAGAGAGTGAGAGAGAGCACGAGCCCATGCTGTTGTGTGAGGGGATCCCAGAGCAGGCAGTCCGTTCACGTAAGAAGCAGCTGAAGTTTTAACCCTTGAGTTACTCCTGCCCCACTCATGTTTTCGTCCAATGAGAGGAGTTCTTTCAAATGTCCTCTGGAGTGATTGATCTTTGACTCTGATACTGGATTGGCTACTTAGTCCACAGCCCTGAGTTACAGAACCCGCTCCTCCCTGAGCTTTCGGCAGAATATTTGGATAAAGAACCCTCACCTGGCTTTCCCTACGTGGCCGCGCTAGGGAACATCAGACAAAGAACTTTACATGTGAAACCCGTCTGGTTCCCGGATGGAGGCATGGAGTCCGGAAACTTCTGCCTTTGAAACCACGCCCTTCGCTGAACCGGGAAGAGAAGTCCCTCACTGCAACCTCCCCTCCCAGACTTACACCATCCTCACAGCTTAGCCTCGAGAGTAGCTAGGACCTACAGGCACACACCGTCACGCCAAGCTAATTTTTGTATTTTTTTGTAGACATGGGGTTTTGCCATATTGCCCAGGCTGGTCTCAAACTCGTCGGCTCAAGTCACCCTGCTGCCTCACCCTCCCAAAGTGCTGGGATTACAGGTGTGAGCCGCCATTCCTGGCTCCATTATCTGGATTTTTTTTTTAACAATATATTTCTTACAATATTTTCTTATATATGTAAGGATATGGCAATTTTGAGACTCCTGGAATATACTTCTCCTTGGTATCTGTTGACCTAGAGGATCACTGAACTGTATGTCTAAAAAAACTGATATGTGTAGTTCAGGAATTACTAACAGATTTTATGCCCTGGATCAAGTGTTAGAGATTTGTAGTCACTGCCTGGAGTGCCATGTTGAGAGAGACCATAACAGGGCCACAACCGATTATTAATGTCTTCTGTGTGCATGGGAGTGGGCATAAATAGACCACTGGAAGTGTTTCCATAATATCTGGAAAGTAACTTACTTACCCTTTTGTAATTTATAAGTAATCTATAATATATTTTCTTATTTTGTTCTTTTTAGACATTTTTCTGAGTCATCAACTTTATAACTCCCCACAAATAATTTTTAGATTTTCTGAATAGAAACTTAGTTGTCATCCAACTCATCCCTTGAATTGTCAGTTTTCTTTCTTTTACTTTTAGTCCTCAGGCATGATGATCAGGGAGATCTTGGTCATTTCATCTGCAGATAAAACATTCTTCATGTTATTATAACTAGGTAGTTTATTGTTTCAGGGAATCGGTCTCATCAGTTGTTTCTCACACATGGAATTCACATGCTGTTCCTAATGAGCAGATGTACAGAATTAGAATTTCTGAAGAATATTTTGTTCACATAATTAAATTTAAAAAGGAATAGTGTATCTTGTCATTTGCACATAAGAATTATTTTAATTTTTATTTAAGGATTTGTTTAGCGTTTGGATTCCCTCTCATTCCTTCTGTGTGTGTGTGTGTGATTTTTAAAAATAAATTCAAAGGCAACTCTTTCGGTTTCTAACATCTTTCTAGATTGTATTGGAGTAGTGTAACATGATTAACCAGTATGTATATTGCTCCTGTTTTACAATGTTGAATCTCTTATTGCTCCTAATTTTCTAGTTCTCTCATTCACAGTGCTTTACAGCCAAAGCTGTATTTTTGCACCTTGGTACAATTTTATTCATCTCAAATAAGATAGGCTTTGAAAAAACAACTATATGTAATTAGCATCTTCTACTTTGAGACACCTTGCTGAACATACACATGAATTAGAGATAAGTCAATTTTAAGGAGTTTGCAGGAAATAGCTTGAGATAATAAAGGTTAAGCTGGCTCAAGATGGGTAGAGGATTATGTAGTAGTTGGAGTGCCTACTTTGTGCAAGATGCTTTGTTACCACAATCCAAATGGAGCAAAACCTCCTCTGTAAGTCCAGGCAGCTTCACTGGCATTTGGTTCTCATTCCTAAATGCTAATCTGTTCCGTTGGTCCCTAGCCAGCTCTGAGTTAGACTAGAGGTTGGGGGAAGGAACCAAGCAAAGAATAAGTGAAAAGAAAATAAGAATAAGACATAGAATTGTCTGGAGATAGAAATATATGGTATTATCATTTTTAAGGCTTTTTACTGTTTACATACCATACTTTGGTATAAACTGTATTATTAGTTGCATGTTACAGATGAAATTGAAGCTACAAGTCGCTCGGCTAGCAAGTGGTAGGGACGGCAGACATTCTGGGAACAGGAGTTTTCTGATTGATTCTGTTTTTTTAGGGAAGTATATAGCAAAGTCATCAGCTGAGTATGAGGAGGAAAGGAGGAGGTACTGGAGAGTAAAGAAATGAGGAGAAGGTGAGGAACAGTCTCCTAGGGGCTTAAGAGCATGAATGGGATACTTGACAGTATTGACAGGCAACACCAACAACCCACCTTGGTTTAGTGGTCATAGATTTAAAGTCCAAATAGATTTAAAGCTAAAGCTCATTTAGCTTCTCACATTCAAGCATTGACTTGGTTTCACTCAGGACTAGATTTTCCTAAGTGACCATTAATATATGTATTCTTAATACCTTGCCCCCGAGTCTCTGAAAACTAACTCTCCAGGGACCATTTTAAAGGAGTATCTCAACAGGTGCACTGGATCCCATCTTCTCTCAGGATACGACTCACTGCTGAAAAGACGTCACTCACTACTGAAATTGATTATGAATCACATAATCTAATCAGAAAGGAAAGAAGAAATGGGTGTCAGGGACACCTATGAGATAGAATGAGCAGGTGGTACATTTGGGAGGTCTTAAGAGGTTACTGAATTATTGGAATTGGAATCAAAGGGACAGTCAGTGTGGTGGCTCATGCCTGTAATCCCAGCATGTTGGGAGTCTGAGGCAGGCAGATCACTTGAGGCCAGGAGTTCGAGACCAACCTAGCTAACATGGCAAAAAACTCATCTCTACTAAAAATAAAAAATTAGCCAGGCATGGTGGCACATGCCTTTAATCCCAGTTACTCAGGAGGCTGAAGCATGAGAATCACTTGAACCCAGTAGGGCGAAGGTTTCTGTTAGCTGAGATCATGCCACTGTCCTCCAGTTTGAGTGGCAGAGAGAGTCTATCTTAAAAAAGAAAGAGAAACATAAATATATATACCTACTGTGTACTCCTAAAAATTAAAACTAGGAAAAATCAAAGGGAAAGATTTGAAATGGCAGCTGAGAGTATACTTGAAATCAGATTGGAGAGGGAGTTCAGTCATTACAATGGCAAGATTAGAGAGTGTGACCATGCAAGAGAGTTGGAGCGGGGAATAAGATCACTCTCTGAAGGAGAAGAGGACAAGGAACTGAGAGGCCGTTGTACTGGAAGGATCATCTATTTGAATATTGATTTAATAAAAAATTACTGCAGGGATCAACAGCAATGAGCAACCAAAATGTTGGTCTCTAATTCTATTCAGAAAGCCCAAACATTGATCTCTAATTCTATTTCCCACTAAAGGGAACCAGAACTCTTTGGAGACATGGCTGTTTTCAGATGAAAGTATTGCATAACTATAAATCTATGAAGTTGATAACATAACTGTGGTTTTGTAAGAGAATAACCTTATTAGGAAATACACAAATATTTAGGGGTAAAGGGCCGTAATATACATGTAATTCAGAAAACAAATTATGCTCATTCTTGTACGTGACAGAATACAAATGATAAAGCACACGGGATGAAATGTAACAATCGGTAAATCCAGATAAAGAATATATAGTGTTCATTGTACTGTTTTTATTTTTGTAACTTTCAGTAAATTTGAGATTACAGTTGCATGGGTCCACTTGTACACGGATTTTTTTCAATCACAGGCAGATCAAAAATACCCTATTCACAGGATATAAAACCTGTATATATATAGAACTAACTTTTCCTATACGCAGGTACCTCAGGGCCCACTGTGGGACATGAATATGCGTAGATTTAGGTGAGGAATGGGTGTTGTGGTCCTGGAACCACTCTTCCCTCTATGTATACTGAGGGAAGAGTGTATTTAAAAAAAAACAAAAAAACAAAAAAACTATGACAAGAGTGGTATTGGAGAGACACAAGGTCATCCACTTAGTTAAGTGTTGAACTTCGTCTGATTATATTCTGTGCGGTAAAATCAGGATAAGAGGCAGATTATTTACATCTCTAAGCTTTTGGAAACTTACGTTTTCACTTTGATATTTTTATTTTGTTCTTTGTTTTTGGCATGATGACCTTTCATTTTTCATTCAATGATGTTTTATAACCAAAACTGTTACATTCTTTTCATATAACTGTATAGATCTTTTGAATTTAAGTCATCCTGTCTTAACCTTCATTTTCACAAGGTTCTCAGGGCATCAGTTGAAAACCTTGGAAGTCTGGGATTCTTTCTGTGCTTTTTTAAAAAACAGTTTTATAAAGTGTAAAAGTCACTTTAATTAACACTTTATAATAAAACACTTTAATAAAGTGTACAAGTCAGTGGTTTTTAGTATATTCACAGTCAATTTTAAAACATTTCATCACCCCATATTCACTCACTCCTGATACACTTCACTACCCCACTGCAATTTCTAATCTACTTTTGTCTGTATGAATTTGCCTAATCTGGTTATTTCATATAAATGTAACCATTTAATATGTGGCTTTTGTGGTTGGTTTTTTTCACATAGAATAATGTTTTCAGAATTCAGCTATGTTGTAGCATGTATCAGAGCTTTGTTCTTTTGTGTGGTAAATAATGTTCCATTGCATGTATATTCTACATTTTATTTGTCAGCTGGTTGACACTGGGTTGTTTCTATTTTCTTATTATGAATAAATGCTGCTATAAACGTTTGTGTACAGGTTTTTATGTGAACATATGTTTTTATTTCTCTTATACATATCACTAGGAGTTGAATTGGCTGTGTCACATGGTCACTCTGTATCTACCTTTGAGGAAAGACCAGATTGTTTCCAAGCAGCTCCTCCAATTTTACATTCCCACCAGCAGTGTATGAGGGTTCAGTTTCTCTACATCCTGGCCAGCATTTGTTATTACTTATCTTCCTGATTATAGCATCCCA
The DNA here is from genome assembly GCA_963573385.1 of Cacajao melanocephalus. Classification (NCBI taxonomy): domain Eukaryota; kingdom Metazoa; phylum Chordata; class Mammalia; order Primates; family Pitheciidae; genus Cacajao; species Cacajao melanocephalus. The sequence continues at coordinate 30,052 of CAUYLG010025367.1, forward strand.
GTGGGTGTGAAGTAGACCTGTCTATACTTTTAAACCCCCAAAATATGATCAGTCCTCAATAATAAAAGATCTCTACCCTTTTCTAGCAGCAAGCATATCTCCTCATTAAATACACACAAAATAAATTGAAATAAAATAGCATAAAAATTCTTTCCCTTTCCCATTTCTTTGTTCTTCAAAATTGATTGGAGAGAATCTCAGGAGAAGTAATTGGATTTCTTAAATTGTACAGCTAGAGTTCATTACTTTTAAATGTCCGTTATAGTCAGATGTATGTTTAGCACCTGACCCCCACCCCACCCCGAGTCTGCCATACCCACTGATGCCACTCACCATTGCCACTTACACCTCCAGAGTGCCTTATTCAGGAGCCTTTCCCCATAAGCCTCACCTTAGCACAGAGCCTATCATTTGCTTTCTCGTGGTAGCTCAGAGCTTCTGTTAGTATTAGTTCAACACATTATTGATTAAATTGAATTTTGTGGGGTCTTCTGAGTGCCTAAGCACTATTTTTTTAACATGGTTTTTACAAGAAAATACATATCTTTCCAGGTCAACACCTTAGAACACAGCTTGATTGCAAGTTTGTGATTATCTATGTCCATGAAGAAAGTCAAAATAAATTGGAGTTGTTTAACCTGGTGTCAGAAAGTCTTACGTTGACTTAATAACCACCATCATGTTGCAACTTTAGCAAGCATTATTCCCTTTGTTTAAATTGCAATTTCTAATTTTAAAAATCAGATTTTATTACCTGTAATAAAATGACAAGTAAAAATTGAATTCAATTTCGAAAAAATATATATTAAAGGAAAGTAGAAAGAAAAGAGTAGCATTTTTCTCGTATTGTATTTGGTTTACTATAGCAGTGGAAAGTTGCTCTTAGTTTCAGTTCTCCTAAAAGGCCAACTTATGTTTGAGATGTATATCCTCACTAGTAGAATGAGTTGTATCATGCTTTCTATGTCTCGATGAAGTTTAATTTACCTTTAAATAATAATTGTTGCAGAGGATTGGATTAAAATCTGATCAATATGAGAATGGTTGATATACATGTATTTTTTTCTTAAATTTGAACCATGACAGAGATTAACTCAATAAAGCATTCCACGTCCCTTTCCCGAAAACACATGCATTTAGAAGTAAATTAAACATCAGGTGTAGAAGGTTTTTAATACCACTTCTACTGAGCAGCCATCCACAGTATAATTTTGGGCTTTTTTTTTAGTCTATAAAAAATCAGAGTAATACCCTATTTGCACCATTCATTTCACTGGAGTATTAGGATGGCTGTCAAATATACATGGGATTTAGGTTTATTTTTATTTCTCTCTCTAACCATCCCCTTTCCCCCAGTTTGCCCTCTCTCTGTTCTCTCCTTTCCTCCTTCCTTTTTTTGCAGCTTATTTCTGAGTGTTTGAATAGAAAGAAGGCCAATTGGCAGTTGCCAGAAGGTATTCCTTAGGATTACTATGTTACTGTATCAAAATAATAGCACACATGGGGCATTCGGGTCATACCTGCCTCAAGGGTCCATCAGCTTTGAAGTATTAACAGAGATGTTCTTCCTGTGCAAGACCAATTGCGCTTTGACATCCATGGCGTTTTCTCTACACAGATTGCTGGCTTTACCTCAAGTCCAAAGCTTTAACTTGACCTGAATATTCCAGTTAACATTCTCTTTGTCAGAAGGGCACGAACTTCTCCCCTGTTAGAGAATGTGTGTGTGTGTGTGTGTGTGTGTGTGTGTGTGTGTGTGTGTGTACGCGCGTGCACGTGTGCGTGTGTGAATTACCTTTTTGACATGTTTCTTTGGTGTTGAATTCTTACAGCTCTCCACACAAGGAGATGCAAGTCAGGTGATTGGGCCTCTTACTGAAGGACAGAGAAGAAATGTGGCAGTAGTGAATTCACTGTATAAGTTGCACCAGTCAGTAACAAAGGTAACCTTTATTTTTATTATTATTATTATTTTTTTTTACTTAATTTTAAATTCTTCTTGCCTCAAATTTGGACAGTTTACAAATTATTATTTAGTACTTTGGAAAAGAATACAATGAAAATGTTATTGCTATGAAATAAACTAAGGAGTTAACTCTTTTTAAACAGTCTTTGATTCTGACCTTCATTGTTTGTGTGACTTTTAGTCTATACATTCAGTTTAAAACACATGAACTGCAGATCCTCAAGTTAGTTAAGTTTATTGAACAAATTATTGGAAGGCAAACATACATTTTCATACTTTTTGAAACACCTATATAGTGTTTGATATACTGTAGATGGTGGTAAATTATAGCAAAGCTAAAGACAGAATAAGACCCTGAAGTCCTCCAACATGTCAAAAATATTCTATTAATATCTTTGCATTAAAAAGTGGGGAGAAGCTGTATTAAAAACTGAATTTTTATGATATAATCACTGATGACTGCTTGCAAATAGACATTGTGTATTTTGCTCTTTTTCTACTAAGCATTTAAAAGAAATGACTGAACTCTAACTTGTTGGCCTCCATATATTACATCCAAGGTGAACTATATTGTTAATTACTAAGAAAGCAATACTCTCAAGTCCATCTGTTACTTTTGAGTAACTTGTGCTTAATTATTCTCTATAGGTCATTTTTAAAATATTTTATAAGTAGGAAGATAATAATTTAGAAGACCTGAAGGAAGCTAATGGTTAAAATAATGTTCTTGAAAACTTGACTTCTAATATGAGCTTTAATGTACTAGATTGTGTTTTAGAATAATTTTAAGTGACTATTACTCATTTATTTAAAGATTTTAACAAGTCCTTTTATCAATTAGGGGTTTCTAAAAATGTGTGTTTTAGGCAGTAAACAAAATACATGTTAAAGAGTTATTAACAGGTATATCTCGGAAGGGTAAAAATTATTAAAAAGCACTAAATGATGTATTTCCCAGTCTCTTTAATCATTACTGCAAGCACCACAAGCAAAGAAAGATTGTGTTCTATCTAGCCTGCTTTAAATGTCTTTATTGATATTTTCAAAATTTGCGTGTTTGTATTGATTTATAAAAATTGAAATGCTGACATTTTTATTTTAAAAACTTGTTGGAAATTAGAGTCAGCCTAAAGACAAGTTTTTTTTTTTAAAGAAATGAGTAAATATGGCTTTATTCTGACCTTTTCAAGTTAAAACTTCATAATTAAAACCTGTGTAAAATGAATTAAGGAAGCATAGCTCTTAGTAGTATTAATGTTATTTGAAGTATGTATTTGATGTATACACAAAATTATTTTTCAACCTATCTTAATAAATCCTGATTTTTAAAATCATGTATAAGATATTATAAACAGTGATAATGTTGTATATATAGTATGTGGAAACAGCTTTATTATGCTATAATCAAAATTAGTATTTACAGAAACAGACTTAAGCAAAACTATAACTAGATCAAAACCTTGTTCTAGGTCGTTTCCAGTCAGAGTTCATTCCCACCGGCAGCTGAGCAAACTATAATTTCAGCTCTAAAGGTAAAATAATTTAATTTAATCTTCGACTCTATAGATCAGAGTGGTTTTAGGATTGTTTAACTGAGTGGGCGAGGTCACATTTTCTAAATAATTCAGAATCCTCTATATATACAAAAGTAGCACGTTGATAATTATCCTAAAGAGAATAGATACCAAGTGTGTTTATATTTTCTAGAATTTAAAAATAGACCCTTTTGGTGTCTACAGATTGTGTTCTACTTATGATAATTGTATACATAGAAGCAAGAGTGTTACATGTATTTATCTAATGGCAGTACAACTCAGTATTATCCCGGTAAAGCAATGGTTCTCCACCAGAATCAATCCCCTCGGTGACATTTGGCAGTATCTGGAGACGTTCTGGATTGGCATGACAAGGTGGAGGTGCTACTGGCATCTAGGGAGTAGAAGCTAAGGATGTTGCTGAACATCTTGGACTGCATAGGACAATGCCCACCCCTCTCTCATAACAGAGTTTTCTAGTCCAAAATGTCAGTAATGCCAAGGTTGAGAAACCCTACTTTAAACGTGGCATAAAACCAGAATATATTTTTATTTTTTATGTATGAACATAAGTATATCCCTTTTCTATTATTTAGGAAATTTCATTAAAAATAATGATATGAGATTCAGAGCCACATGTAATTGACAGTATCTCTTTAAAAAACAAGCAGATTATTCATTTTTACAACAATACTAGAGAGGCACATTTTGAAATATTACTGCAACCCTTCAAGTTATATATTTGTATTACCATGTTTATACATCTTAGAAATAATATCTTGTTCAAGGTCATATCGCTGATAAACACAGACCTTGTAAACGCTAAAGAGTTAAGTCTACTACAGCTTGCCACCATCATTCCTTTATTTGCTAAATATTTATTTAGTACTTGGTGAGTAAATAAGGCCATATAGCATAGACTCTGGAGCCAAACTACCTGTAACCCATCTCAGCTATTTATCCAGCTATATGACCTCAAACAAGTGAATAAGCTCTCTCTTGCCTTAGTTTCTGCATCTATAAAATGATACAATAAACCTACAGAAAGGTAATAAATTTCAACTATTAGATTGGATTTAGGTCCTGAGGGAGAGTTTTAAAAAGTGAGATCAGAGTCTACAAGTAAACCTTAAGGAGAAACACTTACTTAGAGAAAAGAGGAAACAAAGAAAGAACAATCAGAGAAGAAGGAGGAAAATTAGAACACTGTGTCACAAATCCTAAAGAGGAAGGGAGCTTTTAAAGTCAAATGCTTTAGAATTTACAGGGAATGAGGATTTAACAGGCATCAAAATGTAAGGACACTAAATTCATATATGAATGTATTTGATTCATTGAGGGTAAGAGAAGGAGACAGTCTGTTTTCCCCTAATGTATTAAAAGTACACTTGGATGTTTTCCCTGTATCCCTTTTTCTCCCATTATGGTTTAAAATATTTTGCCATAATAAAATAATCATTTTTAGTAAGGTTGGCATACATATTGATGATCATCAAATTAGGTCAATATGACAAACCTTAAAGTCTTAACATTCTTGATTCCAGACAAAGAATGGACAGTCTTCTATTCTATAATTCCACATTTTTTTCTTCTAGCAGTAACTATCAAACATTTTTTGATTACTACCCAAAATAAGTACATTTTACTTTGTGCCCTCATACGTAATACATAGCATTTACAAATATATACATAGATTTGTAATTGCATAAAGTGTACTTCGGTACACATTTATCTATAATTGATACAGAAGTTTCATAAAATAATACTCTTATTTTGTGTGTGCATTCTAATATTTTCTATGCTAAACTATTACTTTTTAAAACATGATAGTGACCCACTGAATTGATTTTTTTGACCTCTAAAGATCAGATACAACTCATAGTTTCAGAAAGTCCATTCTCTAGATTAAGAGAGAAGATTGCCTTCACTTTGCTTGATGATAAAAATCACTTGGAGAGTTAAAAATAGAAATTACTCAGAGACTATATTTCAGTCTAGGGTAGTTTCTCTGAATCTTTGTTTTTAACAGACAAAAATTATTTTTTAATATTAGTCACTTTGGGCAGGGAGTTGGAGTCAGTGCAGGGAAAATTGCCTTAATCTTGGGCTGCAGCCGTCACTGAGGTTTGCTTACCAGGACCAGTACTGTGTGGAGCTGGGTGCTGCACTTTGCTAAGGCATACAGATTTTGCCTTTAAGAACTGGATAAGAGAAGACTGGCAATAAGTACAAGGCCCTCCTGCAGTGGCCTCATCAGTTAAGAGACTTAATTGCTCATGTTAATACACTCAGTGAAAGTGTTGACATTGCTATTTAAGTCTTATAAAAAACCGTTATGACTTATTAAGTAAAAAGTAAACAAAACCCCCTGACTTAGGTTAAAAAAGAATGTTGAATTTCATACAATTGTAGGAAATTTGTTAAATTACTTTGAATTCAAGGTAGACAGTTATGATGTATAAATGCCTGCAGCCCAAACTAAAAATCTATGTAATTTTATTTGATAGAGAAGATATTAAACATACTTTTTAACTTACTGAAAAATATAGATATAGACATATAACAGTCCTTTCTTCTGTACCTTGCTGAGATTTTATCCAAAATTAAATGTTACTGTAGACTTGAGATTCATCGTTATGTATTTTTTTTCATTTATTTGAAAATATTTATTACCATATGCCAGGTATTAGTGATACACAGTGAAAGTCACAAATAAAGTCCTTTCCCACGTGGAGCTTTTATTGTAGTGAGGAGCCCAGTGGCGACAAGTGCTATGATGAAAAAGAGAGCACAGTAAAGGATAGAGAATGGGGAATGGAAGGAAAGTGCTATTTTATATAGGCTTCTCTAATCAAGAGACATTTTAACAAAAATCTGAAGGAACTGAAGGAGTGAGCCAAGCAGCCATCTGGGGCAAGTGTTCCAGGAATAGAGACCTGAATTGGACAACCTTGTAATATTCACAGAACAGCCAGGAGGCCAGAGTGGCTTGAGCAGAGTTGTGTGACAGCAAAGGAGCAGGAGTGAAGTCGGAGAGGGAGCAGAGCAGGGGTGGGGTGGAGAACGGAACATGCAGAGTCTCCATCATCACATATTTTAAGCCTTACCTAATATGTCATGAATGGCATAATTAATACTGAGTATACATTTAGAGTTATTTCATTATAACCACCATAGCTATAAGTATCATTTAAACCCCTTGGCCCAGTAAATCTGATCCATTTTTTACTGAGATTTGTCTTGTGCAGATAGTGATTACATTGCCAAATTTATATATGGCAAGGCTTCTTTCTCCCTTTTTGTGTGGGTTTGATGCTCTATATGAAGAAATATTCCAGATTGCTGAGGCTCCAATATTTTTGTAATTTTAACTATTTTAGGTAACTATTTTAAATGTATAACATATTTTTAACTATTTTAAATGTATAACATATTTCCTTGCTTTGTAAAGAGCATATGAAATACAATCTAATCTCCTTTCTCAGTTTCCTTGTTAGTTGTTAGTTTCTACCCATCCTTGAAATGAAGGCATTCCCCAAGATGCTCTCTTCTCTTCCTATTTCATATTTTCCCTAAGTGAGAAACCTTACCCAGCAATAAAGTTTTCTGTGTAAACCACCATATCTTATGTAAGTAGAGATTTTTATTTCTTACCTTCTGATCTTTATACCTGTTTTTCCGTGCCTTGTTTCACTGTCCAGGATCTGTTGTACAGTGTTGAATAGAACTGATGAGAATGGACCTCATTCACTTGTTTCTGACTTGGAGGAAAGTATTCGGTATTTTACTATTTTAAGTATAGTATCAAGTATAGGTTAATGATGGAATAATGTTAGTTGTAGGTTTTTAATAGACGGCCTTTATCAGACTAAACAAGTTCCCTTCTACTCTTAGTTTTCTATTTATTTGTTATAAATAATGTTGAGTTTCATTAAACAACTTTTTCTACATCTATTGAAGTAATCATATGGCTCTACTCTTTTATTCTGCTAATGAAGTATATTATAGTAATTTATTTCCAAATATCAAACCAACCTTAGTCATGATGTATTACCCTTTTTATGTATTCCTGGATACTGATTCACTTAATTTTTGTTAAGGATGTTTATTTACATCTATATTCATAAGGAATATTGTTATAAAATTTTCTATGTCTTTATCTGGTTTTGGTAGGAAGTTAATACTGGCTTCACTAAATGAGTTTGAATGTTTCCCCCTCTTCTATTTCCTACAGGAGTTTGTGTAGAATTTGTATTATTTTTTTCCTCAAGTGTTTAGTAGAATTCACCAATGAAGCATCTGGGCCTGTACTTTTCTCCGTAGAAAGACTTATAACTACACTTAAATTCATTTAATAGACAAAAGGCTGTTTGTGTTATCTATTATTCTTAAATGAGCTTTGATACTTCGTGATGTTGAAGGTGTTTGTCTACTCATCTTATTTAATTTGTCAGAATAATCTATATAATACTTAAAATCCTTTTATGTTGGTTGGTTGCTTTGTTTAAAGATGGTGTCCCGCTATGTTGCCCAGGCTGGGAGTGCAGTGACTATTCATTGGCATGATTATAGCATGCTACAGCCTTAAACTCTTGGGCTCAAGGGATCCTTCTGCCTAAACCTTTGAAGTGGCTGTAGCTACAGGCATCCACCACCGTGCTGAGTTCACTTAACTGTCTTTTTAATGTCTTTAGGACCTATGAGAATACCTCTTTTTCATTTTTGATATTGTTATTTGTGTTCTCTTTCTGTTTTTTTCTTGATCAATCCAGCTAGTTTAGCAACTGTGTTAATCTATTCAGTGAAACAACTTTTAGCTTTATTAGTATTCTTTGTTTTCTATTTTATTGATTTCTGCTTTTATCTTTTTTAATTTTCTTCTTTTTGCTGGCTTCAAGATTTTCTGTTTATCTTGGGATTTGTGAATTTTCTTTGCTATTTTTTAAAGATTTTTTTGAGACTGTACATCATTGATTTTAGACTACAAATAAACATTTAATGATATAAATTTTCCACTAAGCACTGCAATTTTTCTATGATACACTTCTATCTTTATTCAGTTTGAAATATTTTTCTAATTTTCTTTGTGATTTCTTATTTGAGTTATGGATTATTTAGAAATGTGTTTTTAAAATTTCTAATTACTTTTGGGTTCTGTATATATCTTGTTACTGATTTCTAATTTAATTCTGATACAGAATTAAATGTTGATGATTTTACCTTTCTTTAAGTAAAAGCAAGTTTATTAAGAAAAGAAACAAAAGAATGGCTACTTCTTAGGCAGAGCAGCCAAATGATGATTTTTTAAATAATTATTTTAAATTAAATCATCATTTAAAATCTGATGAGTTTAAATTAAATTTTATCATGTGAGTGTGATGGCAATGAACTCTCCTAATTTTCTTTTGCCAGAAATGTATTTTACTCTCATCTTTGAAGGATATTTATACAGAAAACATAATTAAGGGTTTGAGTTTTTTTTCTGTCAGCACTTAAAATATGTTCTACTGTTGTCTGGCCATGCTTTCTGATAAGAAGTCATTACTTCTTATCTCTCCATGCTTTCTGATAAGAAGTCATTACTTGGCCGGGCGTGGTGGCTCACACCTGTAATCCAAGCACTTTGGAGGCCAAGGCAGGCGAATCACCTAAGGTCGGGAGTTCAAGACCAGCCTGACAAACATGGTGAAACCCCATCTTTAAAAAAAAAAAAAAAAAAAAAGCCATTACTTATTAAAATTATTTCCCTTGTATGTAATCTTTTTTTTTTCCCTAGTTTCAAGATTTTCTGTTTATGTTTGGTTTTCAGCAGTTTATGGTGTGCCTAGGCATAGTTCTCCTCAAAATTATCCTGTTTGGGATCTGCTGATCTTCCTGAATCTGTAAATTCATGCTTTTCATTATTTTGGAAAGTTTGAGGCATTTTTCCCTCGCAAGTAGTTTTGCTGCCTTATTCTCTCTCTGCCCCATTCTTTTCTCTTCTTACAGGACTTCAGTCACCAGTATATTAGACATTTTGCAGTTGTTTCATAGGTTTAATTATTTTTTAGTATGTTTTCTCTTCTCCAGAGAGATTTCTGTTAATTCTGTCTTCAGGTTCATTGACTCTTTCCTCTGTCGTCTCTACATAAAATTCTACTAAGCCTATCCAGTCAATTTTAAAATTTCAGATAGTATTTTTTTTTGTTTAAAATTACTTTTTTTTTTAACATTTTATTCACTCTACTGAGATTTCCTATTATTTTATTTATTGTGAGCATATTTTTCTTTGCCTCATTGAGGTTCTTGCCTGATAATTCTGGAGTCTGGTTTATCTCAGGGTTAGCATCTCTTGATTGTCTCTTCCTTTGAGAATTGATAAAATTTCCTAGCATTTTGTATATGTAGTAATTTTGAACAAATCCTGAGCACTGTGAATGTTATGTTGTATAGAACCAGGAATTTTTTTTTTTAACATTTCTTATAAGCATGTTGATTTTGCTTTAGCAGGCAATTAACTTGGTTATACTCAAACTGTGTACTCTCATACCTGCAGTTGGCCACACCTCAGTCAGTTCACTTCTTTAAGCCTCAGTTGCAAGCCACGTTTAGTTTGCTCTCCACTTGCATTGTTAATGAGTTAGCTGAAGACTTGTGCTGAGTTTAAGCATAAAATTAGGCAGTCCTCTCCGGCTTTCTCCTTTTCAAGCTCCCTCTCTCACTCTCCAGCAGCTTGGTACCACTGCTAGGACCTCATAGTTGTACTCCGTTTTGTAGTCTAACTTATCCAGTTTATTATCCAACATGGTTTTTCCTAAATCTGAATCATTAACCACATTTTTTGTATTGCTTAAAACCCATCATTGGTTTCCTGGTTCCTTTAGGATAAATTCCTAACTTCTTAGTAGCCTGTACAAAGTATACCTCTTACTGCCTCTGTCTCTTCCAGACACTTATAATCTATATGTACTGTATGCCTTGTGGTTGTCCAGGTACCTCAGCTTTCCCAGACTCCTATGCCTGGAAAAATCCAAGACTTTTTTAGTGTCAATATGACGCTCAAAGGAAGTGTTCACTGGACCTTCCAGATTTTGGATTTTGGGCTACTCAACCTATATAACTTTTTAACTATTGTCACTGGACTCTGAGCTCCTATATGGAGGGCAAACTCTATGTACACACACACACACACACACACACACACACACACATACATACATACCTTCACACACATTCCTGTACATTGTATATTTATTCTGACCGGTGATTAAAGGCTATTGATTAGGAATTTAATGATGAAGGGTCCTATATTTTACCGTTCCTCATTGATTTTGATGATTTGTATGAACCAAAACTATCTATCTTCATTATATTTATTTATCTTTGAAGTGACTATATTTACATTTTTTATTATAAGTGTTTTAAGCCTCAGTCATTATTTCCACACCAAAAACTCATAACTAAGACCTAGGATTTTACATCAAGTAACTGATGATTTACTCCCCATTGAACAGTTTCTCAACCATGGCACTGTCAACATTTTGAGCTAGGGAATTCCTTATTATAGGGGCTGTTCTATGTTCCATAGGACGTTTAGCAGCATCTTTGTCCTCTACCCACTAGATGCTAGTAGCAAACTTGTACCCCTATTCCCAACCGTGACAATAAAAAATGTCTCCGAACAATACCAAATGTTTCCTGGTGAGCAAAATTGCCCATGGTTAAGAATCACTGCTGTAGAACTCTCAACAGAAACCTAACTCATGCAGTGCCCGACTGTTGTGCCCTATTAGAATCATTGTACTGGAGCCTACTTGAGGGTAGAAGGTGGGAGTCGGGGAAGGAGCAGAAAAAATAACTATTGGGTAATAGGCTTAGTGCCTGGGTGATGAAATCATTTGTACAACAAATCCCCGTGACACAACAAACCCCTCTATAATAAACCTGCACATGTACCCCTGAACCTAAAAGTTAGAAAGAATCAATGTCTATTTATTATACTCACTTTGGTTGAAAGCATATGATGTTGTTCCAGTTCTTAAATAGTTACTTTTGGTGTTATCTAACTCTGTTGTGAAAATTAAATGTGTTCATTTGACCTTTAGCTCATTAGTTGAACTACTGTCTTCTTCTGTATGCCTTCCTTTCTCCATGGGCACATTTAACCACTGAACCTTTTGGAAAAAATGACCAGAATAGGGGTATTGAAATTGTTTAGTGCCGAGTTCCACATATTTTAAGCTTTAAAAATCATGACTGACAGTGGTTAGGGAGAGGAGCAGACTTCTGTTAACTTAGTCTGCATTTGATATAATATGAAAACTGTTAGTCATGGTGTTTCTCACATCTCAGATTTCTTTGTGCTGGTTTTCTTTAATTTTTCCTCTTATTCTTTTTCTCTTCTTTTCAGGCTATTCATGCTCTTATGGAAAATGCTGTGCAACCCTTACTGACTTCTGTGGGAGATGCTATAGAGGCCATAATCATCACCATGCATCAAGAAGATTTTTCTGGGTAATTACTTTCAACCAAATTTTTACTAACTTTTACTGCCTTTGTTTTCTATTCCCACCTCTACCCTTACTCCCTAAGCTGCCCTCTGCCATCCAGGACCTTGTTCCTTTTGTGACGGCCTTAGCTTCCAGCCCTCTCCATTATCCATTGTGAGCGCCATTCACAAATTAATATTTTTTAGTTCTCGTTTTCATCACTTCTCTCCTCTTTTTAAATTTTTTTTCTTTATAAACAGTATCACATCACATGTATATAATATTTCTCTCTTATTGAAACATAAAATGAGTCTGTGGGACTCAGCCTGGCACTTCAGGACTTTTGGTAGTTTGTACCCCCTTCCCTTCCCACGCTTGTCTTTTTCCTTACTTCTCACAAATATCCTCGAGTTCAGCGTCTTTGTTACCCCTTGGCATAGGCGTGTTATTCCTTGTATAAAATGCCCTCCCTCTGCCACTATGCTAGTCCAAATCCTGCTTTGGCTCTGGGGCAAGCTCTGGCCCAACCTCCTCCAAGATGGATTTTTCTTCCTTGGAGGTTCTGTGGCAATCTAATCTGATCACATCACACCTAGCCACAAACGCTATGGTGTTATTCCAAACCTGTTTCATATGTGTCTTGCTCATCCATATCATAGGTATCCTGAGAATAATAATCATGGTTTCTAACCCAATGTTTACAGAAATCTTTTAAAATAGAGTAAAATGGTTTTGATTCAGTGTATTAGAAAAGTGTGGAGCATTTGGAATAGTTACTTACAAATGCTTTTCAAAAACTTAATCACATTCTATAGCTAAACAGTCAAATATTAATATGTAGATATATATTTTATATTCCTGAGTCCATAGTTACTTTTTTTCAACAGTCCTATTTTTCTTTACGTTCTTGTTCTTTTAAATAGTATCTTTTTTATGAAATTTCCATCTACTAGTTTAGCTATTTATAGAAAAATATTATTTCACTGTCCTCTAGTTTTTCAAATTATTATTTCATTTACAAAGTTTCTTTTTTATTTTGTTTAACTTTCCTATTAGGTTTGGGGGCACATATGAAGGTTTGTTATACAGGTAAACACGTCATGGGGATTTGTTGTACGTATTATTTCATCAGCTGGGTATTAACCTCAGTACCCTGTAGTTATAGTTTCTGCTCCTCTCCCTTTTCCCACCCTCTCCTATCAAGTAGACCCCAGTGATGGTTGTTTCCTTCTTTGTGTTCATAAGTCTTATCATTTAGCTACTGCTTATAAGTGAGAACATGTGGTATTTGAATTTCTGTTTCTGCAATAAATTGCTGAGGATAATAGCCTCCAGCTTCATCCATGTTCCCTCCAAAGACATGATCTCATTATTTTTAGGACTGCATAGTATTTCATGGTATATATGTACCACATTTTCTTTATCCAGTATGTCATTGATGGGCATTTAGGTTGTTTCCATGTCTTTGCTATTGTGAATAGTGCTGTGATGAACATTCGCATGCATATCTTTTTATGGTAGAATGATTTATATTCCTCTGGGTATATACCCAGTAAAGGGATTGTTTGGTCAAATGGTAGTTCTGCTTTTAGCTCTTTGAGGAATCACCATACTGCTTTCCACAATGGTTGAACTAATTTACACTCCCACCACCAGTGTTACAAGTGTTCCCTTTTCTCTGCAACCTCACCAGCATTTTATTTTTTTGCCTTTTTAATGATAGCCATTCTGACTGGTATGAGATGGTATCTCATTGTGGTTTTGATTTGTATTTCTCTCGTGATCGGTGGTGTTGAGCATTTTTTCATGTGATTGCTGGCCACATATATGTCTTCTTTTGAGAAGTCTCTGCTCATGTCAGTTGCCCACTTTTTAATGGGGTTGTTTTTCTCTTATAAATTTGTTTAAGTTCCTAATGGATTCTAGACCTTAGACCTTTGTCAGGTACATAGTTTGCAAATATTTTCTCCCATTCTGTAGATTGTCTGTTTGTTGATAATTTCTTTTGCTCTAAAGAAGCTCTTAGATTTAATTAGATCCGCTTGTCAATTTTGGCTTTTATTGTGATTGCTTCTGATGTCTTTGTCATGAAATCTTTACCTGTTCCTATGTCCAGGATAGTATTGCCTGAGTTGTCTTCCAGGGATTTTATCGTTTGGAGTTTTACATGTAAGTCTTTAATCCATCTTGAGTTGATTGTTGTGTATGGTGTAAGTAAGAAGACTGCTTCAGTCTTCCGTGTATGAGTAGCCAGTTAGCACAGCACCATTTCTTGAAAGGGAATCTTTTCCCCACTGCTTGCTTTTGTCAGCTTTGTCAAAGAAGAGATGGTCATAGATGTGCAACCTGATTTCTGGGCTCTCTATTCTGTTCCATTGGTCTATGTGCGTGTTTTTGTACTGGTACCATGCTGTTTTGGTTACAGTAGCCTTATAGTATAGTTTGAAGTCAGCTATTGTGATGTCTCCATCTTTGTTCTTTTTGCTTAGGATTGCCTTGGCTATTCAGGCTCTTTTTTGTTCCCATATAAATTTTTAAATAGTTTTGTTGTTTGTTTTTTGTTTTTTGTTCTGTGAAGAATGTCATTGGTAGTTTGATAGGAATCACACTGAATCTGAAGATTGCTTTGGGCGGTGAAACCATTTTAATGATACTGATTCTTCCTATCCATGAACGTGGAATGTTCTTTCATTTGTTTGTGTTTTCTCATTTCTTTGAGCAATGTTTTGTCATTCTCACCGTAAAGATCTTTCACCTCCCTGGTTACTGGTATTCCTAAATATTGTATTATTTTGTGGCAATTATGAATGGGATTGCCTTTCTCATTTGGCTTTCAGTTTGGCTGTTGGTGGTGTATAGGAATGCTAGTGATTTTTGTATATTGATTTTTGTATTCTGTAACTTGGCTGAAGTTGTTTATCAGCTGGAGGAGCTTTTGGGCCAAGACTATGGGGTTTTCTAGATACAGAATCATGTCCTCTGCAAACAGAGATAGTTTAACTTCTTCTCTTCCTATTTAGGTGCTCTTTATTTCTTCCTCTTGCCTGGTTGCTCTGGCAAGGACTTCTAATACTGTGTTGAATAGAAGTGGTGAGAGAGGACATCCTTGTCTTGTGCTGGTTTTCAAGGGAAATGCTTCCAGCTTTGGCCCATTCTGTAATGTTGGCTGTGGATTTGTCATGGATGGCTCTTATTGTTTTGAGGTATGTTCCTTCAATACCTAATTTATTGAGAATTTTTAACATGAGATAATATTGAATTTTATCAAAAGACTTTTCTGTATCTGTTGAGATAATCATGTGGTTTTTGTCTTTAGTTCTGTTTATGTCGATGAATCACATTTATAGATTTGGATATATTGAACCTGTCTTGTGTCCCAGAGATGAAGCCTACTTGATTGGCCTGAAGTTTTTTCTTGTTGTTGTGTCTCTGCCAAGTTTTGGTATTAAGATGATGCTGGCCTTACAGAATGAGGGTTAGGGAGGAGTCCGTCTTCCTCAGTATTTTGGAATAGTTTCTGTAGGAATGGTACCAGCTCTTTTTTGTACATCTGGTAAAATTTGGCTGTGAATCCATCAGGCCTCAAACTTTTTTTTAGTTGGTAGGCTATTCATTACTGATTCAATTTCAGAACTCATTATTGGTCTGTTCAGGGAATCAGTTTCTTCCTGGCTCAGTCTTAGGAGGATCGTATATGTTGAGGAATATATCCATCTCTTCTAGATTGTCTCATTTTTGTGTGTAGAGGTATTCATAGTAGTTTCTGATTTTTTTTTTTTCTTGTGGGGTCAGTAGTATTTTTTTCTCCATTTCTAATTGTGTTTATTTGGATCTTCTTTCTTTTCTTCTTTATTAGTCTAGCTAGTGAGGCCCAACTCCTGGATTCATTGATCTTCTGAATGGTTTTCATGTCTCGATTTTCTTCAGTTCAGCTCTGATTTCTGTTACATCTCATCTTCTGCTAACTTTGGGATTGATTTGTTCATGCTTTTCTAATTCTTTAAGTTGTAAAGTTAGGTTGTTAATTTGAGATTTTTCTGGCTTTTTGATGTCAGCATCTAGTGCTATGAATTTCCTTCTTAACACTGCCTTAGCAGAGATTCTGATATGTTGTATCATTTTTCTCATTATTTTCCAAGAACTTCTTTTTTTGTTTTTGTTTGTTTTTTTTTTTTTTTTTTTTTTTTGAGGCAGAGCCATGCTCTGTCACCCAGGCTGGAGTACAGTGGTGTGATCTTGGCTCACTGCAGCCTCCGCCTCCCAGGTTCATGTTATTCTCCTGCCTCAGCCTCCTGAGTAGCTAGGATTACAGGCCCGAACCACCCCCATGCCCAGCTAATCTTTGTATTTTTTTTTCTTTTTTTTTTTTTTTTAAGTAGAGATGGGGTTTTGCCATGTTGGGCAGGCTGGTCTCCAAGTCCTGACCTTAAGTGATGTGCCTGCCTTGGCCTCCCAAAGTACTGGGATTACAGGTGTGAGTCACCACACCTCGGCCAAAGAACATTTTGATTGCTGCCTTAATTTCATTATTTACCCAAAAGTCATTCGGGAGAAAGTTGTTTAATTTCCATGTAATTGCATGGTTTTGAGCGATTTTCATAGTCTTGACTTCTGTTTGTATTGTACTGTGGTCTGAGAGTGTGTTTGGTATATTTGTGGTTCTTTTACATTTGTTAAGGATTGTTTTATGTCCAGTTATGAGGTAAATATTAGAGTATGTGCCGTGTGGTGACGAGAAGAATGTATATTCTGTTGTTTTGGGATGGAGAGTTCTGTAAAGGTCTATCAGTTATATCTGGTTCAATGTTGAATTAAGGTTTTGAATATCTTTGTTAATTTTCTGCCTTGATGATCTGTCTAATACTGTCAGTGGAGTGTTGAAGTCTCCCAACATTACTGCGTGGGAGTCTTTGAAGGTCTTTGAAGGTCTCTAAGAACTTGCTTTATGAATCTGGGTGCTCCTTTGTTGGGTGCATATATATTTAGGATAGTTAAGTCTTCTCGTTGAATTGAACCCTTACCATTATGTAATACCCTTCTTTGTCTTTTTTTGATGTTTGTTGGTTTGAAATCTGTTTTGCCTGAAATTAGGACTGCAACCCCTGTTTTTTTTATGTTTTTAATTTGCTTGGTGTATTTTCCTCCATCCCTTTATTTTGAGCCTGTGGATGTCATTACATATGAGATGGGTTTCTGGGGTGATCTCAGTGTTCCTTCCCCACATAGGAGGCAGCAGAGGAAGGGTACTAGTGGTTGTGGCTCAGAGTCGTTTGCTTGTCTCCTGGGGGATCCACCCCAAACAGAAGCATGTTAGCATTCACTCAGTGCAATCAACTCAGCAGGGAGCATCTGTACTGTGGGCCTAGCGGGGAGGGTCTGTGCGGTGGGCTGAAGCCAGGGGTTCCCTTGGTAACAAGCATTGGGGTAGGGGACAGAGGGACCTGTGGAAGACAGACTGGCTTCCTCTCCTTGGGTTACTGTAGCTTGATGGAGGTATGGATAGGGTACTTAGAGTCTTTGCTCCTTTGTTAGTCCAAGGATGACAAGGGCAGTTCCATTGCAGGGGCAGTGGTAAAGAGGCTTTCAGCTGCCCCTGGAGGCTCTGCACATGGAGTTGCCGAGTTGCTGCTGGCTTGATAGGTCTGGCTAGGGATGGCTGGAGGCCCAGGCCTGCCCAATGAGGAGATTTGGGAACAGGTACGCATGTAACAGTCTGGCCACTTTTCCATAGAGCTGCTACAGTATGCCTGGGGCCTTTTCCAGTCCCTACTTGCCTTGGATTTTCCAGTGCTTAGAGTTACCACCAGTGAAGGCACTTATCTGGGCAAGGGAAGTTTGCCTCCCTGGCTCCGTGTTGCACCCGGGTGGGCCGTTGTCCTGTTTTGCTTTTCTTCATTTTCCATGGATCAGGTTGTTTCCTTGATTAGTCTCTATCTGAGTACCTGCATGTTTCAGTTGAAGGTGTTGTTTACTCACCGCTTCTGTTCCTCTCCATGAGAGCCACGCACACTAGCTGTTTCTAATCGGCCATCTTGGCCTCTCCCACATGGGAAATGTGGGAAATGTCAAAAGATCAACCTAGGCTTATGCCTGTGATTACAATGGTTTATGCCTGTAATTCCACCCTCCTTTGGGAGGCTGAGGCGGGCAGACTGCCTGAGTTCAGGAGTTCAAGACCAACGTAGGCAACATAGCGAAACTCTGTCGCTACGAAAAATATAAAAATTAGCTGGGCATGGTGGTACGCATCCGTAGTTCCAGCTGTTTGGAGAGCTAAGGCAAAGGGATGGTTTCATCCCAAGGGAATTGAGGCTGCAATGAGCTGTGATGATGCCATTGCACTCCAGCCTAGATGACAAAGTGACATCTTGTCTCAAAAAAGAAAAGATCAGTCTCTATTTTTAAAAATGTATGAAGCACAGAAGGGTAAAGTGGATTCTACCAAAAAAAAAAAAAAAAAACAAAACTATATTTGGAACTCAATAGGGCATAGGACTATATAACTGCTGATTACCAATATTTGAGAGGAAATGAATTTTGTTCAAAAGTGATGTAAAGTCCCAGTTAGATCAATCATGAATGCTCCTCAGAAGGGAGCCAAAACCAGCTGATTTTTGAAGGCTTATTCTATAATAACAGTGGTCACATACTTTTAATTGGTGAGCTGCAACTAGTGCCTACAGATAACCCATTAGATATTAACAGCTAAAAGTTAGTTCCCAAATAGATATGATTTTACTAATTTGCTTAAATACTAGTGAGCCAAATTGTTTCTTCAACTGATAGGTGGCCATGAGTATAAAGCATTATTTTAAGGTGCCTAATATTGTCCTTATTTTTTATTTCCCAGTTGCTTTGGTGACTGCTTTTCAGCTCAGTTTATACAATAGTCATTTGAGATTCCAGTGAAAATTGTTCTGCATGTATAGCAGTATAGGTGTATGGAGCACTGCTGCATTTATTTAAAGTGTTGCCCCCAAAGCAGTAATTTCCCTACTTTGTATAGTCTTGTGATTAGTAATTATGTAATGTTATATCATTTCATATGTGTATGGCTTATGTGAAATATGAGGTGGAGTTGGATTAGTCAAGAACCAGGAATTGCCTTTATTTTAGGGCCAGCCCCCAGGGATAACAATTAGAAAAATAATAGTGAAAACCTGACCCTTCAAATCTCCACACCTATTCCTAGGTAAAAGGAATAAATCAAGTTTACCTTCAAGATGGAACTTATATGTAGTAGGGTTACAGAATCCCCTGCCATTTAAAGAGTAATCATCGGTTAGGTGTGGTGGTTCATGCCTATAATTTCAGCACCTTAGGAGGCCAAGGCAGGCGGATCACTTGAGGTCAGGAGTTCAAGATGAGCCTGGCCAATATGGTGAAACCCTGTCTCTACTAACAATACAAAAATTACCTGGGCATGGTGGCAGGCGCCTGTAATCCGAGCTACTCAGGAGGCTGAGGCAGGAGATTCGCTTGAACCCAGGAGGCAGAATTTGCAGTGGGCTGAGATCACGCCACTGTACTCCATCCAGCCTGGGCAACAGAATGAGATCATGTCTCACGTGAATAAATAAATAAATAAATATCAATAAATAATTAAAGAGTAATCATCAACATGGCTTCTTGGTATTTGAAATTTATTTTAAAAGACTGGTGTATTTCTTTCCAAATTAAAGTTTATAAATGTCTGCTTGACATAGAACATTGATTAAAATTGTTGCACTCAGTGTCAAGTGACTCATATCTGATTACAGTTTTCAGTAGGGAAGGGAAGGCAGTGAAGGAAGAACTGTAGATCATTGAAGTAATAGATGAGCCACTTGTGAAGGGGAAAGTACACACACAAAAGATTAGCGGCATGAAGATTAACATTCACTTCTCAGTTTTGTGTATGTTTGATTGTTCTGCCTTCAGCTTCTACATACTGACTACCATTATGTTATAAAGACCCTTACATTTCTTCATAACTCACTACTGCACTTTATCAGTTTAAAATCTCTCACTAAAGTCTTTGGTATAATTGGGAAAACTGAGCTATAGCAACAGTCAAGCAAGTTTGTATTCTGATAAATTAAATTCAAGCTTCTGGTCCACAATGATATTTGATAATATATATGTATATATCAAAACTTTGTCTAATAGAGTCACTTATTTTCTTTTAATTATGTTGACACATGCTTATGCAACTTGTTTTTTCATTTTTTTTAACTCCTCAAGGATATTGTTTCAACTGAATAGATTAAAATTCTTGAGACAGTACTCCAAAGTAGCACCAAGTTAACACTGTGCTTTTGATCAAGCATAATAAATTATGAAGGACCAACTCTACACTGCCTACCAGAGACTCACTTCATCTTCAATGAAACGCAAACTGAAAGTGAAGGGATAGAAAAAGATATTCTATGCAAATATAATCCAAAAGAGAACAGGGATAGTTATACTTTTTTATGAGACAAGAAAGACTTTAAGAACTATAAAAATGAGATAAAGAAGGTCATTGAATAGTGATAATGCAGTCACGTTATTAACAAGATGAAACAAGTGTAAATACATATGTACCCAACATTGGAGCACCTAAATATGTAAAGCAAGTATCAAAGCATCTAAAGAGAGAAATTAGTTGTAATTCAATAATAGTAGGGACTTTAATATCTCCTTTTCAACAATGGCAGATCATCTAGACAGAAAATTAATAAGGAAACACTGGACATGAACTACATTTTAAACTAAATGAGCCTAACAGATATATACAAAATATTGCATCCAACAGCAAGTGAACACATGTCTTCTCTGGTATACACAGAACTTGCTTCAGTCAATGTGAAGTGACTCATATCTGATTACAGTTTTGAATAGGGGAGGGAAGGCAGTGAAGGAAGAACCCTAGATCACTGAAGTGATAGATGAGCCCCTTTGCAGAGACTACACACACAAAAGATAGTGGCATGAAGATTAACATTCACTTCTCAGTTATGCGTATATTTACATCTTCCATGTTATATATGTTAGGCCACAAACCAAGTCTGAACAAATTAAAGTGAACTGAAATCATATCAAGTATCTTTTCTAATCAAAATGGTATGAAACTAGTCATCAATAATATGAGAAATCTTGGAAATTTCACAAATTTGTGGAACTTAAACAACATGCTCCTGAACAACCAATGGATCAAGGAGAAATAAAAAATACCTTGGGACAAATGAAGAAAATGGAAACAAAATGCATTTTGTTTAAACAAGGAAGTAAAAGCTATAACTGAAAACTATAAAACATTAATGAAAGAAATCAACAAAGATACAAATAAATGGAAAGATATTCTGTGTTCATGAATTCACAGAATATCATTAAAAGGTCCATACCACCCAAACCAGCCTGCAGATTTAATGCAGTCTCTACCAAAATTCCAATGTCATTTTTCACAGAAATAGAAAACATAATCCTAAAATTCATATGGAACTACCAAAACCTCTGAATAGCCAAGGCAATCTTGAGCAAAACTAAAGCTAGAGGCACCATACTACCTAATTTCAAACTATATTACAAAGCTACATGATGATTAAAATGGCATGGTGCACTAGCATATAAATAGATACACTGACCAATGAAACAGAGCAGAGAGCCCAGAAATGAGCTCACACATTTACAGTCAATTGATTTTCGACAGAGGTGCCAGGAACACACAATGGAATAAGGACAGTTCCTTCAGTAAATATGTGTTAGCAAAAGTGTATATCCACATGCAGAAGAATGAAATTGGACCCTTATGTCATACCATATATGAAAATCAAATGAAAATAGACGAAAAACTTAAATGTAACACCTGAAACTAAAACTAAGTGAAGAAAAGGGGAAAATCTGATGAATAATTTTTTTTGGATTCAACCCCAGAAGCTCAGACTACAAAACAAAAATAGACAAATATGATTACATTTATCTAAAAAGCTTCTAAACAGCAAAGAAAACAAGGGTGAAGTGACAACCTATGGATTGCGGAAAATATTTACAAGCCATACATCCGATACGGGGATTAACATCCGCAATATATAAGGAACTCAACTCAATAACACAACAACCTGATTTAAATGTAGGCAAAGACCTGAATAGGCATTTCTTTAAAAAAAAGACATACAAATGCAAATGGCCAACAGATACGTGAAAAAATGTTCAATATCCCTAATCGTCAGGGGAATGCAAATTAAAACCACAATGAGATTTCACCTCACACTTGTCAGAATGACTTATCAAAAAGATGAAAGATTAATAAGTGTGAAAGATGATGTACAGAAAAGGGAACCCTTGTATACTGTGGTTGGAATGAATATTAGCCATTATAGAAAACTGTATAGACATTCCTGCAAAAACTAAAAATAGAACTACCACATGATCCTGCAGTCCCACTTCTGGGTATATAACCTAAGAACTTGAAATCAGTATGTGAAAAAGATACATGCACTTCCATGTTCATTGCAGCATTACTTAGAATAGCCAACTTATGGAATCAATCTAAATGGTCACCAACATTCAGATTGATAAAGGGATAAAGAAAATATGGTATACATACGCAACAGAATACCGTCCAGCCTTCAGAAAGACAGGAATTCTGTTAATTGCAACAACATAGATGAACCTAGAGAAGATTATGCTAAGTGAAGTAAGCCAGACACAGAAAGACAAATACCACATGACCTCACTTATATCTGTTGTCTAAAACAATCGAACGCGTAGAAACAGAGTAGAATGGCAGTTAGCAGCAGCTATGGGGTGGAGGGAATAGAGAGCTGTTGGTCAAAGGGTACAAAGTTGCAGTTAGGTGGAATAAATGATAAGTATTTAAGGTGATGGGTGTGCTAATTTCATTGATTCAGTCATTTCATAGGTATGCGTATGAAATTACTGGGTATCCCATAATTGTATATAATTATAATTCATCAAAAATAATGAAAAAGATATTAAAGAGATTGGCATCATTTTCGGGAAGTGGGGCTTCTTTCATTTGTTTGTTTTTGCAGCCTAGCCTTGTGTAGTGGCAAACCTAGAGTAAAGCTAGGCTGTCCAGATGTGTGAATCTGGCAAAACCAAACCCCACGTGAAGATAGCCATCATTGACTAAGGCTCCCCTGTACCCACGCAGCACTCCACCATGTGATAATACTGCAAACAAAAACGTTCCTCCATGCACCCTTTAGCAGCTTTGCTGTTGCTGGCACAGTCTTACACCTTTATGAAATCCCTTCCTGCTGGAACACAGGCTTACTTTCTTTATCTCTATATGCTTCTGGAAGCGATGGACCTCTAGTTAGCATCCTATTTATAGTAACCACCGCTGTATTTGAAGACAATTAAGTTCAATTCATTCTTTTGCTCTAAGCATTTTAGTCATATCTGTTGTTCTTCTGTAGACGATCACCAATTTCTCTATGTCGTTCTCAGAATATGGAACCACTTAACTTGCTTTTTGAAAAAGATTCAGCATGATGTAGCCAATGATCTCATTTATTAGAAAATATCAGGTGTTAGTTTTGGTATATCTCTTTCCTGTAAGTATTTCACATTCTTTTAATATATTCCTTAAAGAGCAATTATAAACATTTATAAATTATAAATAGTATTTCATGGAGCATCAGCTGGTATCATTTGTTGATCCAAATTAAAGCCTTTCCAAACCTCATCATCTGGAGGAAAAAATTGCGTACCATGTGTACTGTTACATAACCATTTCCACAGTCAGAATTCTGTTGGACGGATCAGATTAAATAGCATAAAAGCAGAGAGATCTTTGCCAAGAATTGTATGGGGAAAGCAGCATTTTCTGCCATTGCAGAGTGTAAAATGCTATTTCAGGATTCATTATTGATACATTCATTTACCAGGCAAAACATGTGAGTGGATGGAGAGTTAAGAGGCTGGGAGGGACCTTGAGAGGCCAGAGAGTGGCACTTGTATGATTCATCCAAGACAGATGGTTGTCTATTTCATTCTTAATAATCTTTAGATAAATGAATTCTAAAATTCCTTCAGTAATTCTCCTAGTATCTAAACCACTTTTTAAAATGTAATTTAAACATTGTTTTCTGTTAACACTTATCAAAAAATAAATAATGCCTTTTATACCGTTAAGGGAAAACATTACAAAAGATTAAAATAGCAGCATTGGTGGGAAGAGGAGTACAAAAATCAAAGAGTACAATTTAGTGCATCGGTGCTGAAAAGGGCTACTGTTTCTTTTACAGGTCATTACCCAGCTCAGGAAGACCTGATGTTCCTTGTTCTCTGTACATGAAGGAGCTACAAGGATTCATTGCCAGAGTTATGAGTGACTATTTTAAACACTTTGAATGCTTGGATTTTGTCTTTGACAACACTGAGGCTATTGCCCAAAGAGCAATTGAACTTTTTATCCGCCATGCCAGTCTCATAAGACCTCTTGGTGAAGGTGGGAAAATGCGACTTGCTGCTGATTTTGCACAGGTAAATTGATAGGTTGCTACAAAAGAAAAAATGTTTTGGCCTCAATATTAGCTATTAAGTGAAAGACTGTTTTCATCAGTGTTTTTAAAGAGTTGCAGCATGAAGAAAAGTAAGCCTGCTTAAGCCTAAATGGTTAAAAAAAAAAGTTTAAAAATACTTTTATACCAGATACATTTTTAACAAAATAATCATCCCTCTCTTTGGTATGTCAAGGTTAAGGTGAAACAACTTATTCCATAGGAAAGCAACACTTCCCATTTTTCCTTAATATGGGATTTTCTCACTATTTTACTGTCCCAACAGGTCAGACCTTGTTGACCAATAATGTAGGCAGTGAAATCATATTTCATACAGTAAAAAGAGACTACTTGTTACCATGTCACCATTCCTAGGCAGTGCTCCCATTCATTTAAATGCACAGTGGGCCAGGTAGACATACAGTCTGATTATTTGTTCTCCCTCTATCAGGTAGAATACAGTTCTTCTCTGTGGCTAGCCTTGAAATCATTTCAACCTATCTGATATGTGTGTGAGATAGAATGACATTAAAATAGCAAAACATTATTAGGTCTTATAGAAAGGGGTTTTTTTCTTTATCCTTTAGACAGATTTTTAAAAGCCTTTCAGTAGGATCAGAGGCAGTGAAGAAAAACTCCAAGCATGCTTTTATTAAAAGATTCAGAAACAAAGTTGATTATTATTTTTTTGTGTAGCATACCAAGGGTAAAAAAAAAACTTTTTTTTTTTTGAGATGGAGTTTTGCTCTGTCACCCAAGCTGGAGTGCAATGGCACAATCTTGGCTCACTGCAACCTCCACCTCCCAGGTTCAAGTGATTCTTCTGCGTGTCTCCCAAGTAGCTGGAACTACAGGCACGCACCACCAGGCCCAGCTAATTTTTGTATTTTTAGTAGAGACAGGATTTCACCATATTGGCCAGGTTGGTCTTGAACTCTTGACCTCGTGATCCACCCGCCTCAGCCTCCCAAAGTGCTAGGATTGCAGCTGTGAGCTGCTGTACCCAGCTGGTAAAAATCATTTTTAAGCTTTTCAAAGCTGTTAGCTTTACTAGTCTAAATAGTAATTGAAATGAATTCTTCACAGCAGTTTGCCAGGTCCTCCCTGCTTATAAAGATAAATGTTAATGTCAATATTTATTCTGTGTGTATCCGGGAGTGTGTCTTGCTTCATTATTTCTGCATGGAGGAAAGGACCTGGGCAGACTGCTTGTATCAAGTCAATGGTTGTCAGGTGCTCCTTCCAACTTGACACACTTTCAAAAAAGGAACAGGTAACACAAACCTAAACTTTCAGTTGCCAGGTTCACTGCAAACTGATGCAGCAGTTAGTCATTGTCTTCTCCAAATAATATTCCTGAGGCTATTAGACCATAGAAAAGAGGCTTCATTTAGAAAATATGCTTGTAATAGCCACAGCATAAAAACAAATTAAGTGTTACCATGAATATGACTCTTTTTACCTTTTACATTTTATGAACTTCATTCTTAGGCACCTGTACATTTTACTTTGTTTTACAGCTAAACTCAGTCTGAAGACAATTATCTGTAAATAGTGTCTTATTTGTCCCTTACTGGGGTTTTAGATTGCTTGTTGAAAACCTGATGATGGTTTTCAAAATCAAAATTAAACCTTGTATTCGTTAAAAAAAAAAAAAAATTGTAGACTATGCTCAGATGGTCTCTGTTCTCCTCTTCCCCTTTCCTCCTTAATTTTGTTTTTCTTTTTGTTTCATCTTCTTTCCCTGGGCTCCCTCCCCTACCAGCTTATTTGCATTCTGCTCCAGCTGGTTCTTGAGTCACTTTCCTGGAGGCAGCACTTCAAGTCCAATTAGAGTGGCAGCCGAGCAGGAGATGGCCAAAATGAGAGTGCTGTAGGAGAGAGGCTTGTTTTTGTTTTTTATTTTAATATATTCCCTTATGGGTCTTGAAAGATGGAAAGTATTGTCCTTTAACCCTTGCTACTGCAGCTAACACCTCAAAATGCATAGCATCCAGTGGCAGGGGTGAGCTTCGACCTACCCAAAACTGCATTATTCAAAATGTTATTTGGCATCCTTTTTTTTAGACATGTTACCCAATAAGCCAAACTTTTCTGGGTCCCTTCCCTTAAGGTAAATGAAACCCATCAGTCATTATTACTAACATGCTCAAAGGCCTCTGTTTTCTGTTTTTTAAATATAGAAGAAGCATTTATACACACAGCATTTACTCATTGTTAAGCCCTGCAGTGACATTTGGTTGCAGCAAGCATTGTGATATTGAAAAGCAGGTTCCTTTGTTCACCCCTGTACAGTGTGTCCCAGTTTCAAAACATCCTGGCACTCACCTTGGGGATGGCTCCGGTCCTGTGGATCATGGGCACAGAAAAGACAGGCGGAAGCACATTATCATAATTAATCGTATCTGTGATCAGTATCTTTGGCAAATATTGTCCCACTGTTATGATCTCCCCCACCCAATTTTTAAATTAAAATTTGAGTTTCAGAGTTTTGTTTCATTTGGTTTGGTTTCTTGCCACAACTGCAGTTACGTGTTATACCTCAGCTTTCAGCATCACACTTGGTTGAAAGTGTTTTTTGGGGTCAGTCAAAACATTTAAATAGCATTACCCTAGCATTTATATTCATGACAGGCACCAACTGGGGACTAGAGGGCTTTTCAACTGCCTTATTCTTGAAAGTTCTATCAATTCATATTCAAAATTAAAGCCACTGAGGTCACTGAAATCAAAAATACACAAATACTCCATGGGTTTGAAAACTGTTCTTGTGATAAAGTGCCTGCTATTCTAGCATAAATAACAAAAAGAGAAAGCTCAAGAAGGGACCAATAGACCAGGTTTGGGAATACTAGTTATTTGCCATAAAATGCAGTTGTAAAGACAGATAATGATATATTTTAAGGATTTCTTTAAGAATCCTAACTTCTCACGAGCACCAGTGCAGGAAAGAGAAAGTAGTTGTAGGGTGCCATCTGGAGGGATCGTGGTGAGAGAAGTACCTGACATTCCGCCCCCTTAGGAATCCAGGTCATGGGCATGAGGTGGTTTCCTACAGGTAATTAAGTCCCTGCTGTGACCACATGGTCTCGGTGTCTACACTGATCACACAATAGTTCTGAAATCACTAAGCCTTTCCACAGCACTGGGTTTCTGCTGATTCTGAATCTCTTTGGGGTCTTGCCCACAGTGTCCTCTGAAGCACATAATCCCCCCTCCACCCCTCAGTTTATTTTCTTACCTGAAGGAAAGAGTGGCTGTTGAAATTGGTATTAAATTATTTAGTGGCACCTCTAGCAGTTTCTAGTTATAGGTCTTCTGGTGCCCTTTAAGTATGCATTTATATCTATTTCACTTTGTGCCTGAAAATACTAATTCAGAAAAGAGAAGAAGACAATCAAAATTCTAATTTTTGTTCTGATTCCTATTGCCTTTTCTTCTCCTGAACAATGTCCGGGTAGGAGTGCCCTAGGAGTATACAAAGAAGCCCTGTGGTTAACCAAATGTCTGTGGTAGGGATGGAACCACCATGTAATTAGTTCACCGTGCCTGCAGCTGACCGCTCATTCTCTCCACACGGGGGCTGGAGAGAAGCAGCTGCACATGCCATTTTTGTAGCCACTGCTAATGGCAGAGTCCCCTCCTCTAAAAGGAACACTCCTGTCCTTTAAAACATGGCCTTTATTGTTTAATGGTATTCTGGAAGAAGAAAATGATTTACAATACCCTAGAGATCCTTTATATATAAAACAAAATTGTTTTAAACATTTAGCATTTTGAAATTGGCCTATGACATAGAAATCTTTTGCATAATCATACATTTTACAGCCATTCGAGGTCATATTTTCTCGTATCGTAACTTTTTCCTAGCCATGTATTTGTTTTAATATTTGGTCCTGTTCAAGTGCTAAGGCAAAGGTTGTCTTTGAAGACAGTGATTCCACTGGAGTCGTTGAGAAAAAATTGACAAAACCATTTCACGACAAATATATCACATAATTTCATTATGTAAAAAACCATTTTTTATATATATATATATATATATATATATATATATATATATTAGGTATTTGAATGGAATTATCAAATCAAAGATACAATGATAATCACGTTTTTTTCTTTGTGCTCAGTGTAAAGTGACACATACTAAAAGAAACCAGAAATTCCCACCCAGTGAATAAATGAAATAGGGTCCAAATAACAGCCTATCATCTACTCTCTTTTGAGTTGGGAACACTGGCTCACAGCTGTTCTGTTTTGAATTGTTGGCAAGAATGCTTTTTCTTCCTTAAATTTATATCTTTTTATTTATTTATGATTCTGCATTCTATAGTTTTCCAGCCATGTAAGGCTTACTTCTAGGATATACAGTATGCAATCCATGCAGTCTTGAAAACCTTCCTTTTTCTTATTTTTCAATGATAAATAAATGCAAAAGTTATGTAAGTGCTTGCCTTTTAATACATATAGTTGGCTTTCAAAACTTGCCTCATTGTCCAGATAAAATTAAGTTTACTGCAGCTACAACTTTCTGTGATCCAGGTCTGTTCCAAATTTCCCTAAAGATTCTGACATTAAAATCAATGGAATATCTTTTAATATTTCAGATGGAGTTGGCTGTGGGTCCATTCTGTAGACGAGTATCTGATTTAGGAAAGTCCTATCGGATGCTGAGATCATTCAGGTAAGACTGAACTCTTTCTTCATACATTCATATCCTCCAGGCAAATAAATCCTTTCTTTCTGTGCAGATGGAACTTCATAAGATTGCCAGTATTTAGCCATTTTTTTTTTTTGAAAGAAAGGAAAAGAGAGGAAAGAAAGTGAGAGTGAAAGAAAGAAAAAAAAAGAATGTACGAGAGAAAGAAAGAGGAAGAAAAAGAGGGAGAGAGAACAGAATTCTTGTTCTACTGCCCAGACTAGAATGCAGTCTAAAAATGAGTATTAAAAACCTCTATTATGCCAATAATTGTGTTT